>JAPTGW010000010.1:31672009-31684334 GCA_029814545.1 Apogonichthyoides opercularis
TAATAATAATAATAATAATAATAATAATTATAATAATAATGATAATAATAATAATGGATTGGATTTCTATAGTGCTTTTCAAGGCAGCCAAAGCACTTTACATTGTTGATCCATTATTCATTCTCACTCTGGTGGTGGTAAACTACATCTGCAGCCACAGCTGCCCTGGGGCAGCCTGACGGCTGCCAACGGCTCCTCCGACCACCACCACACATTCATACACTAGTGTGAGTGACACTGGAGGCAAGATGGGTGAAGTGTCTTACCCAAGGATACAACGGTACATGACCAGGACACAGCAGGATTTGAACTGCCAGCCCATCGGTTGTTGGGCAACCCGCTCTACTTCTGAACCATGGTTAAAATATGAAATGGTTGCTCCATTTTGAACAGCCCAGCTGCTGTACTGTTGGCACAGGAAATACTGTTTAAGTCCTTTGTGCCAGTCCTTAAGACGCCTACAGACCCTCAATAACACTCGACCTGCCCCAATGACAGTGGAGATGCAAGAGCCCAGTCATCACTGCTTTCCACTCTCATGACATTTTCCTTTTCCGAGCATCACTTTTCATGTGTGTAATGCACCTGTAAGACATTATCCAAGTTTCACTTCATTAATATCACCTCACCCTCACCAGACAGACAAGTGGAGCTTTTTCTTATGCTCAATCCTGCTACTGCACAGGGGTCTTTTTTTTTTAAACCCCTCCCCCCCGAAGGGGAAGTAAGGGGTATTGTTTTTGGTTCGGTTTGTTTGTTTCTTTAACACTTTAGTGGCAAAACTATTGGTTCAATTAATACCAAATTAGGTTCATAGATTGCTAGTGATCCGAATAGATATCATTAAAATTTGGGGAAAGGAAGATCAAAGTTAAAAAAAATTTATGATTTAAAAAAAAAAAAAAAAAAAATCTTCTCATTTACTTAGAATGGCTGTAATACATGCGAGGAGCGGGGTTTGTTGTGTCTGGCACTGTTTGTTTGTTTATTTATTTTTATGCCCTCTATTTTGACAAACATCAACCTGCACTGCTTTCACTATTTAATCTGACTTTTTTCTTCCAAATTTCCCCATCTCTATTATGTTTTCCACCAAAATGAAAGAAGACTGAACAAAGGCATGTCTTTGTCTTCTGGGGATGACAAGTTGACAGACAAGGCCAGCACAAGACTAGCAGTGGTAGGAAGATGCACAAAGACAGACAGGGCTTAAACTTACCCAATGGCTCGACACGGTCTGTGGTGAGTTTGTGTATAGATAGAACACCAGTCATTTTTTACAAAAAGCCAAGGACGTTGGAAACTTTCTAGTGAAGTCCATGCAACCTAACTTTTCCAGCTGTTTTTTGGTAATAAGACTTTTAAAATTAATTTCAGTAACTTTTAAAGCTTTTCAACATGTAAAAAAACCCCAGCTCTATTATTTCTGTAAAAGTTGTTTTTTTTTTAATTCATACAAGTTATTTTACAAGATGGAAAAAAAAGATGTTGAATCACTTTTTTTTGTAAGGCTGGACTTCTAAAGCTGGAAATTGAAAAGTGTGATGAGCATGTACGACAAACCCAACCATATTTAGTCTTTGTTCTGGCCTTTGAGACACAGTGTCAAAGAAAATGTGCACTCCGGCTTAGATCTTAGACAAACTGTGAGGTGGTGTTGTCCTTTCTTTGTGAACACTTTAAATTGGCAGGGGGATTTTGCTCTTTATTTATAAGCCATTGAAATCTATTTTGTTTGCTGAAGAAATAGAACTGCTTTCCTGTTCCCTTCCAGATAACTATACCCCAAGAGACAGTAGCCTTGGCTGTCTCCCACACCTGGTTGTGCAACTGCAGAAATAACACTTAAGTCCAGCAACACTCTCACTTCCTTCATCTGTGTAACATTTGCTGTACATGCAACTCTGCCAGGTTTCCATCCAACACCCTGCAGACGGGTTGTAATGACGGTTAACCTACAGCGCACGCTCAAGACGGGCTTAAATTCATGTATAAGCTTCGCAGCAGCTGTTTTGCCTTTTAAATTATTCCCTGTTTGTGCTCTGTGATATGACAGAGCCGCTGACTTGTGTAATAACTCCTTTGGGGTCTTTCCTCAATGGTTTGCATTTTTCACGTCCCAGGAACATTCGCAAAAAAAAAAAATCTTAGTAAATATTCTATCAGTAGCAAAACATGAGGGTTTGGCAGGAAGTATCTTCTGCTGATATTCCTTTGTTGTTGTGGCTGAAAGTGTGGTTCCACAAAACACTGTGACATTCACAGTAACAGCTTTTTCCTCCAGTTAGTAATACTATGTTTCCTGTGGGTGATCGTATACTTGGAGCATTAAATCAGCAGATAGAGATCAGGTCACATTTTTATTTAAAAACAACATATGAATTTGCAGATTTCCCCTGTCTTCCACTCTGCTGTCCCAAGTGGAAATGGAAAGGTGGGATTGACAGGGCAGTGACATACCTCACTGAATCGTTTGATTTTACAGAATGTAGTTAAGGTACACTGTACAGAAAACCTGTGTGTGATTTTTGTCTAGCAGTGGGATGTAGAAATGCATGCATGACAACACGCATTTTGAGTGATTTGAGAAATGCAGGCAAGAAAAAAAGTGCAATTTTCAGCTAGTGCAGTGAGTTTTCCCTTGGTTTTCAGAGGGCTTAGGTGCTGTGTGGGGTCTAGCATTTAAATTTTTCATTATCATTTCATTATTACTATATCTGTGTTTAAAAGCTGGAGTAGATAATGAACAACATCCAAAAAGCTTAAAAACAAAACCTGCTAAAGGAGTCTGTGGGGATGCTGCTTAAATTAATTTTTTTTTTTTTTTTATGCTCTCTATATTGATTTTTGCATTAATTTGGCTTTGGTGCTGCCCAAATGGCTTGAGTTCTGCATAAGCCTTATCTTAGCAAAAACGTTGGTGTTTGAAGATATTTACCCTTGGTAAGAAAAACAAATCTGGCGTTTTAGAAAAGCAGAATGTAGTAAAAGCCAGTTTTCACTGTTTTTTTTTTTTTAATTTGCGTGTGAAGATCTTAAACCCAGACCTTTACACAGCCCCACTGCTGAAGAAACCATGCTTGTTTTTTTTTCACAAAATAGTGACATTAACTTGAAACTTAACTCAAGTAACAACTGGTGATCAATACTGACTTTAGTGTAAATAATGTAAGATCGGTGTAGCATGTAGATTCCCTGATACTCAAGTTACAATACAGGACAAAAGTTCTTGGATAATCACTGATGCAAATGACACAGAACCAGTCTTTGTTCATTGTATTGTTCAGGATATCAGACGCTTGAGTTTGAATAGAACGCCTGTTGGAAATTGCAGTGGCTCATCTTGCTTTGGCAACAAGCTTGACAGATGCTAAAAAGACAGTGGATCATACACCAGATTATTCATTCTGTATCAAAAACAGTGTGTATTTTTTGACAAAATAAAATCATTAGGATTACACTTAATGAAAATGAAATAACGGTCTGGATCGGACCTGGACAGAGTGCAGAAAGCTGGTTCAACTGGAACATATTATTGGTTGTGCTGATGTCGACTCCGCAGCAGTGTTTGAAATAAATATTCAGTTTGACTGCTGTGAATATTTTTCACTGTTAACAGATAAAAGATACAACGTGGCTTCAAACGGTCGATATGACAGTAATTCTGCTTGATGTGAATGTAAAAAAAAATAAATAAAAATGTTCATCTTGACAGTCTGCTCTTGTTGTATATTATTCTCAAATTAAGATCAATGAGTTTACAACAGAATATAAGATTAACAGTTTTGTTCAGATCAAAAGTTTTTGCAGCTTGAACGTGAGGATTTACTTTGATTTACAGAATGTTTGCCTTTCCACACATAATTCACGGCTAACCTCCTACAACAACTTATCTCTCAAGGAAGTCAGTGCAATAGACCAGCATCCGAGGACTTTCAAGGTTGTAGCATTGTCATCAAATCTTTACTAGGGTCCCATTTATGTTTTCTTTTGCTAATTTGACAAGTACTGATTGATTAAATAAATGCAAAAGCAAGCGTTTGTTGGAATGCATTTTTGTACATTCCGTTTCTGCCAAATCCAGTAATGACAACTCAATATTGAGCTGCTTTGGCGCATCGTTGCACAGACAAACACGGCACCTAATTTAATTTCACTCTAAGGTCCCTGAACACAGCCCACAGTCCCTGAACACACCTACCTGAACCTGCACCAGCTGTGCCTCCACTCCCATTGAGTGCATATATGAAGAAATTGGCCCATGTGCGCAGCCACAACGGGACTTTCTCTCAGCTGATTTGTGGCCATTCTGAACACACTGTAAGTGAATTATAAGTAGGTGAGGCTGAAGTTCAGTTCCCTCGAGGTTTAGGATAATTCAATTGCTTACCCACATTTTACTCTAAATGAATAACAAAGATCAATCTGCTGTTACTCTCACTGTTGCTCTTTTGTTTTTTCCCCCACTTTTTTTGTTACTTCCAAATAAGCAGTATTATCAGGAATACATCTAGCCATAACATTTTGTAGAATCTGAATCTATCCTGTCTCGTTTTGTCTCGTCTTTGCCTTGTTTCACTTCTCGTGCTCTCTGAAGGTTAGACTGAGCAAACCACAGAGGAACACAGGGTGCTACTGTTACCATTACTCATTCAGCAACAAATTGAACAGTATTATTTCATTGTGCTGCAGTTGTCTGTTTTGTAGACGTTTGGCTGGGGCGTCTGAAAATGAGTCCCATATCGTCAGACGGGAAATAAGCCTCACTGCAAAGATAAGAGGCCATGCAAAGATCTGTCAACTGAATCTGAATATGAGACGATCTGGGCTTCGGGCCAAAACACAAGGGTGAAAGGAAGAACAACTGCTCTTCTGGGGATCAGAACAAAAGAGTAACACCCATGTCACTAATCATGCCTCTGCCATATACGTTTACTATATGAGTTCTGAGGGCAAAGGAAAAATGATCAGTTCATGATGCTTTCACTCCTAATCCTAAAGGCTGGTACGACTGAAGTGTAATACCATGATTGGCCACTCGATGCTGCATTTGAAAAATCCTATAAGAAGTAAATAATCATAATGATACTAACACTGAGTAAAGTTTTACCAGGAGTCATGCTTGCCTGTTCTACTGGTGTTTTTTTTTTCTCTAAATCATTAGTCTGTTGTTAAGATTTTAAGGCTAACAGAAGGTTTTGATGTGTGTCATGTGGACAATGATTGTCAAGGTGTGTACGACAGCAGGATCACCTGCTCATTTAAACTTATGTAGCGTCTGTTTGTTGAATAGAACAAGATGGTCAAGGTACTGTCTTGTACGTTTACCACTTAGCAAAATTAAATTTCTCGAATTGGTCTATTAGCAGAACGTTGATATATTAGCAGTTTCAAGCACTACTTTGGTGTTACATTATATGATCTATACTTGGTGTTATTATTTATTCAATCTAATTTTATTTTTTTCTACCACAGACACCTCCACCATTGCTGTGGTTGAGTAATTACACTGACAAAAACATCAGAGGAAATCTTTTGGGAATTGTACCTTTACTTATTTGTGATTAGCATAACTTAGCTTAAGAAGCTAATGTCAGCATTAATTCTGCGTTGCCTCTTATGGTCTGTAAATTAGCCTGCTAATTAGACTCATATAGCACTGATTAGTATGTTTATACATTACATAATACTGATGTTATTGTTGTACAAAACTGCATTTATTAACTTGTAGAATGTAGCTAAATGTATTTTAACAAAAATTGTCCTATGTATTATTAGGATTGGTCCGTATTTTTTCAGTAACTTCAGGATAACATTAACTAGCCCCAACTTGACCCGATTTTACAAAAAAAATAAATTAAAAAATCACTCTCACTTCTGAGGCCCAAAAACTAAAAACCTAAATGGCAACGGTCAAAATGCATTCATGGCCTCCAAACTGTACCTTAAAAAACTCATAGTTACTACTTCCTGTTCCTTACATTGCCGTTACTCCATCATGTTGTAAATGTCATTATACAAGCAAAGGAATCACAGCAAAAATAGCTTTAAGTATTGTTATGCTCATTAAAAAGTAGAGAAATTGACCGGTTTGCACAATATGAACTGTTAGGTTTGGACAATCACTTGTAAAGAAAGTCAGAGCATGAGATAAAGTCTCAAAGCACATACAGGATTATTTTTATTCTCCTGTGATAATGCTCACATGTGGAAATATATATTTGTTCTGCATATAATGAGTGTTGGGTTGACAACAATTAGTAAATAGCTGTGTCGGTCGAGGACGTCTGTAATTGGTCGTCCTCACCTACATTCAGAGCCTGTTTTCAGTGAGTGTTACTGATTCATGCTGTCACAGGCCATACATTTATACTTTTTTGGACAATTTAATTGTTTCTGTTTGCCTTCATTTCCTCAAACTGCCAGATGCATCTGCACACCAGCTCATTGTTAACACACAGTTAGGTGTGTTCTTACGTTGAACAAAAGACAGGCGTTTCAATCATTAGCGTTGTTGTAAGTGTTTCATCTAAACACTTTGGCCCCAAGGACACATTTACATATGAGGAGAAAGATAAAAGAGATTACAGGTCTGAGAGCAAGCTGATAAAGGGAATCTCTCAAGGGCCATCATGTTTCCTCTTTAGTAATGCTGTCCACAGGTTAAATTAGGATTTATTGTGAGGGTGGGGAATGGGCTTCTGATATAAGTGTTGAAGCAGTGACAGTTTTATGTGTGTGTGTATGTGTCTATGTATACGCACACACACACACACACACACACACACACACACACAAAACGCGGTATTATTTTTCTAAAAGTACAAAATGTACAATGACTAAGTTAGGATGCGTAGCACATGGGACCCTGGTTCAGTTGCCAAAATGTAAAGCTGCATGAGTAGAAATAAAAATTTATAGCAGGCTACTGTTTTTGTGTGTGTGTGTGTGTGTGTCTGTATAAAGTCAACACTGTGAGGCGGAACGTTGTTTAATCTTACTGTCTGAGTTTAAGAAGCTGTGCAAAGCTGTCTAGTTTGCTCACCTTTGTTAAAAGTGACGTTATCTGACTGATAGCACACAATGACATCTTCTTATTATTGACTTGGACAGCAACACACAAGTGGATGCTGAGCAGCGGCTGTCACTGTCAAGGTAGAATAAAGAAAGAGACACAGGGCATATATCCCTGTGTTAACGGTAAAGTTTTAACCGAGCTTACATCAGATGATCGATTGGAGGAAATGCTTGAAAACTCTTTTACTGGTACATAAAAACATATAGGTGCTAAAATAATGTCCTATAATGCAGGACTATATTTCTTATGCTTTTATTATCCAATGAAATGATGTACTTTAGTCATAAATTTCAGAAGACAACCACTTTAGCCCTTTACTTGGCCTCTTAAAATTCTGTTTGCTGAATAGTGCTTTGTGTTGTCATGGATATGCTGTTACTTTCATTATGATGAGTTGGATTATTCAAATAGGTTTGTTTAGCTTACTAAGCCTAAGGCGGCTCATTTATGCATGGATGCCCAAAGGCAGATTGCTACTATCCTTCCTGTGTTGAAACCTGCGACCCCACGTGTTGGGTAATAAGCCTGCTATGATATTCAATCAAAACCTGCATGTTTTTTTCAAAACCAAATTTGAAACCTGAATCGCTCTCAAATGAACTATTCGCTAGTATTATTAGTAGTACTTTTGTATGATCTTGCATATTTTGTGTGTGTGTGTGTGTGTGTTCCGACAACTGTTTGGCCCGAAGCACCTGGAATGGATTTGCTCTCTTTCATCCTCTTCTGTGGCCTTGCCAGCGAACCAGCTTTAATGCACTCACCACTAAAAAGTCATCACTGTGTTGAGCCTCACCATGATCTACCCTCTGATTTTTCTAAAGCAAAAACAGTTTATTTAATCAACATGATTCGACTCCTTTAGGAAATCAGGGGGTGAAGTTTTATTCATTCATTCATTTTCTGAACTGCTCAGCTCTTGAGAGGATCATGGGGATGCTGGAGCCTGAAGATACACCCTGAACATGGGCTGACACACAAACAACCATTCACTCTCATATTCACGTGTATGAGTGATTTAGATTGACCAGTTTACCTGTTAAGGTACTTGTCTAAGGAACCCAGAGAGAACCCATGTGGAGAACAGGCAAACTCCACACACAAAGAATCTTCAGTTTTTAATGTCACAAACACATTTTGAAGCATTTTGGCACATTTTCCCCACAATTCTTTCCTTTCCTTTTTTTCTCCACCTTGTCATGTTTGTTGTAATATTCCCCAACAAACTCACCGGTGGATTGTCTTCTCTGTCAAATCACACCTTTGTAAGTTCAAATCAGTCTTGGTTTTGTGAAACTGCAATCATGCAGCATAAAAGTAATGGCTCAAGCACAGATACCTGAAAACATCATGCCAAATTCCTCACACTTAGAGACCATTCTTGTCTGTTTTTTCTGCTTATTTCATATGTCCATAGTTCCTTCTTCTGTGTGTCTGTGACTTCACTAAAATCAGTCTTTTCTTATTTTCAGAGAACCAGATCCCTCATGGTTTCCCCACCATAGATATGGGCCCCCAGTTGAAGGTGGTAGAAAAGACCAGGACGGCCACCATGCTGTGTGCTGCCAGCGGGAACCCGGATCCAGAAATCTCTTGGTTCAAGGACATGTTGCCAGTGGACATCAGCAGCAGCAACGGGCGAATAAAACAGCTCCGCTCAGGTGAATTATGATCCTTTTACTGAGAATGCAAACACAGACAAGACACACCACAAAAGATATCATTACATAGCTATGAGTAGACATGAGGATGGTGTAAATACAAAAGGCCTTTGTTGTCATGTACGACTCTTTGATCACACTTTGTACAGCTCATCACCATTACCGTAGTTCACTCAATTCTTACAGAATTATAGCAATGCTATTCTAGAAATCTTGCAACTTTTGACAGTGATGCATGAGTTTATAACCTTGTAAAGTACAGCCAGCATATTCTCACCATATTAAATAATCCTTAATCTCCTCTTAAACATGCAGCTGGGTCGCAGTGAAGCCATGTGATGATACATTACCTAAGATTCAGCCTTGCTAACATAACAATAAAAAAAAAATCAATCAATCAATCAATGAAGGGCTCTTTGTTCACAGTGCCAGTCCTCTTGGTAAGTAAACAGAGCTGGCCTGACCTGGATTTAATGGAAAAGGTGCAAGAGGAAAAGATAAGTAGCTTTTGACCAGGTTTGGTCTTGTCACTTCTTACTAAATCTATCTCCGTTAGAGGCAGCGTCAGGTTGGCTTGCAGATCCAGAGACCTCTAAAATTAGACACATGGGCTACTCCAGAAAAGGCACTGGATGTTCCTGACCTGAGTACAGGTCACTGGAGCATTTTCTTTCATTTTTGCAACATTAGACTCCAATGCCAGCAAAGTCCAAATTAGATAGAGATTTCTCACAAATTAATTGCGAACACTACTGCTTAGCTATTTGATAGCGTTTATACGGTAAGGATAAACCGCATAGTAAAACTGTGACATTTTTCTACTTCTAGCAACAGACTTTTAATTAGTTTTCTTTCTCAAATATAGGGAGAGTGCCTGGGAATGTGCTGATATGTAATGCCCTCAGACTAACAGTTCTTTTTATCCACCATTTTCTTGACATCTGCTGCCATATCAGGATTTAAAGTAATTCATTTGACCTGAAATGAGGCTGGAGGGGGGGAAAAAACAGGCAAAAAGTGCTTTAATTTGCTACCATGGTTCAAGAGAAGACCAGACCCAGTGCCTGTTACTGTAACACATATAATATGCTCAACTTTTAATGTGCACACAGACATGTTTGCTCTATTTTTTCACACCATCCAGACCTTTCATTCTGTAGAGATACTAGCTTCTCATCACTTTAATATCTCTGACCTCAATACTTTTTGATATATGTCACTTTTACTGTGTATGACTTTCATTCATCTCTCTTTTACTAACTGCTGTCTGCGCAAATGTAGTCTGTACAAAGAGTGGGGGTCATCTTAAATTAGAAAGCCCAATAAAAAAAACAAAATCTGCTTAAATTGCATCCTGTTTTAAAACTGCTATGAAGCAAGGACAAATGTGGCTGTAGCTGTTGTCTGCAAATACTAAGGCGAAAGTTTCTCTTGACAGAAAGTAGGGCTGTAAGAAAGTATTTATACACTTGAGTATCACAGTACTACTGCACTGATGCACCAAACATTTAATAGATAATTTACATAGAAAGATTTGTGTTTTTTGTCATTCTTGGACCGCTAACTGCTTTAATAGTTTGTTGCTACATTGCACAAATAAAACCAGGAAGTAGCATAAGAGTGTTTAGATTGCATAAAAGTGAAGTGTAAAAGTAAACTTCTCTCTACTTAGATTTTGTGCATAATAGTTGTTTTTAACTTGAAATATTATACGCATTCCTTAAATACAGGCCAGATTTTTTTTTTTTTTTAAAAGAGAATATATGGATAAACTACTGGTGCTTCTGATGTAATGTGCTGTCAGTTAAACAAAATGTTCACTTCTGCAAGTTGAATTCATTGTTTTTGTTATTGTTAAGCAATGAATACATTCTGTCCACTGCTAGGCCTAGACATAAGGCTTTTAGTTTTTAGTAATAAACTAAGTCTTATGTTTGTTGAAAAGTGCATTGCAGGACTTATAACATGTATGTGGATCAAAATTAGGTTTCACACTAAATATGACTATTTCTACTTATTAAACCGGGGACATTAGAAATAATGGCCTGACTCTAATAACAGGCCTGGTACCTTCTGCAGCTGAGAGAAAATTTTTATCACAATAATTATATGCATTCTACTAATTATTTCTATTAAGTTAAAGGTACATTTGTGCTGGTGATTGAAAGCTGAAGAAACCAGACTTTATTCCTTTGTCAAAACAATTGCCAAAAAGTGTAACATTTGGAATTTTATGGCCCAGCTCTGTGATATACTGTAAAATCACCAGTTAATTGCTTTGCTTACAGAGTCATTATGTTTTGCCACCGCTGTATCATATTACTAACATTTCCAAACAAATTTTACAGCCCAGAATAATTTCTTGCTTTGTAGTGCTAATGAAGTGACCTGACTTGTCATGGTTCATTTAAGTGGCCTCTACTCTGTATTAGTTTTTTTTGTTTGTTTGTTTGTTTGTTTTTTATCCGTAGCCTGTCAGAAGCCATGTTTCTCTTTCCCACTGCTGTAAGTGGGTTACTAACTAATCTCTCCACCCTGTTTGCATTGAAATTACTCCCACCTAGGTGGTACACCAATTAGAGGTAAGAATGATGAAAAAGTGTGTTGGAAAATGTCACGTCTCACATTCACGTCAGACCCCTGCATTAACCCAGTACCACGTCATTAGGTTCATCTGCACCATTTCACTCTTTGTCGCTTCCCCACAATCATCCAACCTGTCTTTTGACTGTTGTCTGCGCCTTAACAAATGGTCACCAACGCTGCTTTGGGACAATGGAAACACAGACCGAAGTAAATGAGGGTTTTTTTAACGGTTGTCCCTGCACCATGAGAAATGAAGCACATTTCTAAACGGAAGCGCACACATTCACACGAAACAAACATGGTCTTCAAACTCTCCTCTGGCTTTTCAACAAAATGAGGCAAGGAGTTGCATTTTAAAGTAAAGACCACCACTGCCACAAGAGGATCCAACTGCCGTCTCTATGCCGACTCAATGTAAATTGAAATGGCTGCATTTGCATACAGCCTATGCTGCAGTGCCCCTCAGCATGTGAACAGGATGCCTGGTCGAGATTGTTAAGGTGGAAGCTTCAACCCCTTTTTATGGAAATCATCTGCTGTTCCCCAGAGTTAAAGCATGATTTCCATTCAACAAGAGTGAGGTAAATAGTGGACGTCTGGGGTGAGCTGAATTCATTTGGAGATTGTGAAAATGGCTAGTTGTCTTTTTAGTGTCCTTTACCCCTAACCTAACGCAGATTCAGCTACATGGTCATCTGTTTTACAGCTAAGTTAGCCACTGTGGTCCGAATGTCATTTGGTGACTAGAAAAACGTGAAACTACCTTAAAGTGATACTCCGTTATTTTTTACATCTGACCTCATTTCCGAGTGAGCCAGAGTGTAGTAAATGTGTAGAGAAAGTTTTTTTCCCAATTCCACGCAGTCTTTGTAAAATCAGAGGTGGCTGTTGCTAAGCTAGCAGGTAGCCAGCCACTAAAACAGCCCCCATACCCAATCCACAAAGCACCCAAATCAAATCAGTTCTTCTGCCAGGCTGTGGATGTAAATGTTTGTGGTGA
>JAPTGW010000010.1:31772281-31782836 GCA_029814545.1 Apogonichthyoides opercularis
GAATAGAATAGAATAGAATAGAATAGAATAGAATAGAATAGAATAGAATAGAATAGAATAGAATAGAATAGAATGGAATAGGTTTTGGGACAAAATTGCATGTGGTCTCTGCCAGCGACAGTACACCTACAACTAATAACACAATAAAATACAGACATATATTAAAGAAATATAAAATACTGTAAAACAGAAATATGTGCAAATTAGAGATATACTGTATAACAGTTGTGCTATGTTGAATATTTCTGTGAATATGGCACAAATGAACATGTCATACAAAGTAGACTGTAGGTGTTTGGAAGGAGGATTCACACTTCCTGAGGCTCTGGCCAACAGCTAACATCCATACAGATTTTAAAAATGTTTCTTTGTTTGTTTTCATGTTTATGTCGACATGCCACAATGTGTCGTGTAGTGGTTAGTACTTCCACATTTTTTATTGAATGTGACTATTCTCCTGTCAAGATTTGGAGTTGGTTCCAAGTGCTTTCAATGGTAACTCATTGCTCCTACTGTGCTAATGCTAATGCTAGGTGCTATGAGTATTGGGATGGATAAAATGTGGAGATTGAATTTCCCAATGTGGATAATAAAGTGAGTTGACCTTTAACCTAAACTGCTGGCACTCTGAAATCTAACATGGTATGTATTAGAAAACTAACCACAAACAGCAAGAACTGAAGTAATGGGAAAACAAAAACTCAACTTTAACTGAAATACAAATAAAAATACCCAATAGATTAAATAAAAACAGCAATGAACAAAGCAATACCAATTAATACTAAAGATAATTAACAGATTAATTGGTTCATGATGACAAGACTCAAATGGCTCCTCACAATATGGGACCTTTGATAAACAGTAGTTTTGCAACTCAGAATTGATTATATGCTTTCATCCTGCCTATTACAGCTTTAATAAATTACGGAACTGATAAACGAAAACGAGATCTAAATTTTACACCAGACTGAATTATTTCCTCAATATAAAAATAAAATTTCATTCTACTGAAATAAAAAACCTGAATGATTCAATAAAAATAAAAGCTACTTAACATTTCAGAGCTATGATAACTGATAGTGAACTCCTAAAACACCTACAAACCATAAAAACCTTCACATTATTTTTTCCACCTCCATCTTTCTAGTTCTGACATTAAATAGCCCTTTATAATTAAATTACTGCTTGAGCCAGGTTAAGTGAGTGAAGGAATGTCCAAGGTGTCTCTCTGAGTCCTGCTGGATTTGTGAGGGGAAAGGTCTGAGGAATTAGTGGACAAGGTTCCGGCATGAGCTCAGGGGGGGATCGATACTGAATAACAAGAGACTCTGTGACATTATCGAGCCAAGGGATGGGAGGCCGTCACATATCTCTGTGGATCAATACGTATGCAGTCTACTGTCGTCTTAGCCTGGGAGACAACTGTCGTACAGAGAGAAGGTTTAGAAACAGTGAGACAGAAACTGAGACAAAAATAAGACAAGACGACAAACTGCAAAGAAAAGGTTACTGCAAATAGTCATGAGTGTGACTTCTCAGAATTCAGTAATACAATATGACTGTCCTATGGGACCTGTAGGCTTTCACTAAACCCTCATTAAACATAAACACCTGCACCAAATTCTCAAATTTCAGCAAAAACTGGATGGATTCTGTCCAAATCTTGGCAAAGCTGTGTAGGAACTAACCTGTTAATGGACATTTTTCTCTGAAGCAGAAGCTGAAAGCCACTAATATGTTTCCTTGTTTACAAAAAAACCTCTGTTTGCACAAAGTACTTCTTTTAAACTGCTCTCTGGTCGAGTGGTGTTGTGGTGCGTGACTGGTGACAGTAAACAGTAGGGATGTTTTGTCCCTTACCTATAAGCCTTGCTCTATTCTATCCATGTAACACTCCAGAGCCTCCTTTTGTACCTGTATTTTCATTGCATTCCCTTTTTTTCCTTCTGCTTTCTATTTTTTTTCCCCTCTCCTGCCCTCTTTCTTACAGTCCATTGATCCAGGCCAACAGTTTACCTGGGAGAACTCCAACATGGAAGTCAACAAGCCAAAGAATCGCTATGCAAACGTCATCGCCTATGACCACTCCAGAGTGGTGCTCACTTCTGTTGACGGTAAGAGCTCATGTAACCACTTAACCCCACAGATAACGACTGAATGAGGCTGCCATTGATTGAGACTTTTTTTTTTACATGTACCAAGGGCATTTTGTTTTGCCTCTGGCTGCTGCTTCTGAAACCTTCAGTTTAATCCTCAAACCTTCACATGACCTTGCTGCCTAGGTATAGACTAGAGAGCACCACATTTATATTAAAGTAGAAACTTAACAGCACCATAAGTAAAACAAACAAGTAGTATGTGCATGACATACCTTTTCTGGAGTAATAGCTCTGGACACTTTTCCAGAATCTCATAATGCAATGTGATAGCGACGACAATGGGCAATGACAGAAAGCCAACAGAGCCCAGTAGCCAGTATCAGCTGTATTACACTGATGGCAGTATACTGTATGTATGTAGCATCTCAAAAGTGCCATTAGGCATAAGATTGGTCATTTACAAAGGTTAAGTGATGACAACTGACATGGAAGCTTTCTGAGCAGTATGTCCACAAAGATCCATTCTTTCAATAAGTTTGTTGAACATGTAAATATTTTGTGATATAGTATGGGATTTTGGACAGATCCTTGGTCCTTGGTCTAATTCAGTTGCTTCCTGTCTTATGTTCCAGCTGTTCCAGGCAGCGACTACATCAATGCCAACTACATTGACGGCTACAGGAAGCAGAATGCCTACATTGCCACCCAGGGGCCTCTGCCAGAGACGCTGAGCGACTTCTGGAGGATGGTGTGGGAGCAGAGATCCAATACCATTGTCATGATGACAAGACTGGAGGAGAAGTCACGGGTAAGCAAAACATATATGTAATGTAAAGATAACCGTAAAACTGTCATTACAAATTCTGAAAAAATAATACTTACAGAGCACGTTTCAATAACAAGTTTGCAAAGTTCTTTAAAGGCATAAAAACAAATCATTTACAAAGAAATGAATAACTAGAAACCGACAAAAAGACACATTAAAAGCCGTTCAAATAATTGACTTCATGCCTGAACAGTTTTTCCATAACTGTCTCTCCACAGAAAAATGTGTGATATTAAACCAAAGGAAGCTAAAGACTATAGTTTTCTCCTGTGGATGGAAGCACCAGCAACATATATGTTAGTCATCAAAAAATAGAACTTCTGTCGCATTACCTTGCAGTAAAGTTTAAGTCATTAGATCAATCTCTTCAAAGCCAGTAGACCTCCAAACCAAACCAAAGACAGAGGTAGAGCAGTGACAGCGTTTTAAATACAGGGTACATCTGAACTGAAGAAACCAATAAAAACCCATTTTACTCTCCACAACCATATGTTACATGTTTCTGCAGGTATTTTATTTTCTAACATGCATGATGTGTTTAGAAATAAATGATTCATTGATTTGTAATCCTTGGGGGGAGGAAAAACAAAACACACACACACCTCGTCTCCACTGTCAGTACCCAACCTCACCACCAGGTGGCTTCACTGACTGAACAGCACTGAGTGGAAAAACTACAGGTCATCAGAGTTGACTCTTCAGTGAGCTGAAATTGGTCCAAAAAGAAAGTTTTCTGACATGTTTGTATGTATATATTTATGTATCTTGACACTGGGGTGGTAACATTACATGAAATGAAGCCCAAAGGCATATAGACACTCCATCCTACGTTAAAGCAGGATTTGTCAGGCTGATCAAAGTCACGAGAACTTCAAAGAATATCCTGGTTGTCTGTGGACAGTATCGCTTCAAATTTGTTCCTCTTCTCCTCAGGCTCTGGGAATCTGTGGAAACTTGTGCCTGAATTCTGTCAGAATTTATTTGTGGGTTGAAGTGGTTGAACAGCTATTTACCATTTAGCTGCATTTTTTGATGATTTTTTTCCAATACAAGTGCAAGAAGGCCACTGCAGTGTATTTGTTCCACAGAGTGCAGAGGTTATAGTGAAAACATGCGCATAGATACCCTTAAATTAGAGACGTCAAAGAAAAATGTATAGTTAAAATTCAATTTTTGTAATGTTGTCTGTTTTTTTCATTCATTACTGTTCAGTTACTCAGAGTTCAATCCATATTTTTGCACCTCATCCTAAAGTGTCTCATTTGTGTTTGCATCCTTTAAATGTAGCTCTTAAAAGTGTCTGTACCGTAATAAAATCTCTGAAGTTGGAGTTATGAGGATTGTCACCCAACAACATCCGCCTGCACCCTAAAAATACATTCAAGCTAATAAAAGGGGGAAAGAATGAGCACATGGGCAACTTGAGATTCAAAATCGGGATGGGTTTATTTAATTACCTTCACAAACTTATGCTCATAAATTCCTTGGAGAAAATAAATCAGTGTGGAGCCCTGCCAGTATGCGCTGCTTTATTAGTGTGTGCATACGGCGCCCTAATGAAAAGACAGTCCCCAGACTATGAACTGGAAGTAACAGGGAGTGTAATGAAAGAGTTCATTTCCAAAACTCAACACATTGATTTTTTTGGAAGAGGAAAAAAAAATCATTACCTGAAGTTAAGTTCATCACGCAGCATCTATAGAGAGGTATTTAAAAAAAGAAAGGAATCATTAAGATTAGTTGAAGACTTAAATTACTTACAGTACCTCATAACCATCCATCACCTGTTTTAATTTTAATCTATTGATGCAGTAAATCATTCAGCAGCGTTGCAGGCATTTTGGAACAAAGCTCATTCGTTTGTACCTCAGAGAATATGTGTATGTCTCATTAACTGGTCTTTATGACACATTCACAGACGCGGCATATATCTTGAATATACTCAGACATTTTCAAAGCTGTGTGACAGACAAACCTGCTCACCTTCTTTGATAGTAACAAAGTAAATATTATATGTGCACAGACGATATAATGGAACCGACTAAAGAGACTTGAAGACGCGTCAAAAACTGGCTTCCCTCACTTTCCTCCTACACACATTTTAAAAAGCAGTTGGCTTTGTATCATTATCAAGTGACTTATGGAGGTGCAAACCAGCTTTCCAGCCTGCAAGCACAAACATTTTACTTCAAATATGTCGTCTGAAATCTTCAGTATGCATCATAAAACAGAGGCGAAATCAGAATACTTTATTAATCCCAAGTGAAAATTATTTGGTGTCACAGTCGTACCATTCAAGTATAATAGAAAGTAGCAGGAAAGGATAGTTTTTTTAATTCAAATATGGAGTTTGTATCAGCCAGGGGTGTGTGATATGACCAAAATGTCTTGATACAAGTCATTTTATCAACAGATAACATTGCAGATCACAATCTTGCATATTTTCATTAACTTAAATGAATAGTTTATATAAAATGACCACATGGAAAAACCTATTTGAATTCTATATTTGACAAATATAGAATTTTTTTCCAAGTCTTAGAACCTTTGCGCACATTTTCCATCACACATGGAACAACATATAAATTAAGTTAGTGCTGTTTTGAGCTTGTTGTGTGCATTAATCTGCCACAAGTATGAGTTTCTTATCAGATTTATTCACAAACCACACCCATGTGATATTTTTGTGGATCAACTTTGTCATTTGAGTCCATCTCCTGTTCAACACTCCACCAACATGGAACTGGTGTCATTGCAGTTTGTGAACCTACATTTGAGGACAACACCCATGTAAGGAAAGATAATTGTTTTAGTTCCACACTGGAGAAGTGTGCAGTGTTACAGCAGTGAAATGGATAGTAATGTTAAAAGTAAGGATTCATGTTAATGTAAAAATATGTACAAAAAAGTATATAAAGTAGTAGTCAGCAGTCATAAGTCTTACACCCTGTAGAAGAGTGAGAAACCAGTAGGAGAATGTACAGTTTACTAATCATACTAATATGTTATTAGATTATAATCTAGGAACTCCATTAATGACAGGATAATGTTTTCCTCAAAATTGAGAGACATGGGAGTTACTTCAGCGAAGTTCCAAAGCATTCTGAACAGAATCAGTTCAAGAACCACAACTAATTTGGTGGAAAAGTCCCATCTGTTCCTTCATGCAAATTCTTTGGCTACATGAATGTCGAGAAGAGTGAGGCACATAATGAACATTATTAATGTAAACACTGGGATTTGCACCACAGCAAAATAAACACGACATATTATTAGACAATACGTTATTCTGTCATCAAACATCATCATATTATCATATCACATAGCCCCATACTCTACAGAGCAAATATTAATATGTGTAAAGGTGAATCTATTTTTTAAATTCAGATACATATAAAATACAATTACAATCTCTGTCATAACAGAAGCCAAATATTTAAAAAGCAGATTTAATAAAAAAACAAACAAATTGAGCAGTTATTAGAAATGTCACAGCTTTAATTTGTTATTTTTAGTCACCTGCGTCCTTACACACTGTTTATTTGTCTATTTCTGTCTCACATACACACACACAGACACATATGGTGAATGAGTCAACCTCCCACCACCTAGCTAGACTGCTGTCTCGTGCCAAACAGAGCAGGAGCTTGACAAATGTGTTGAGATCCAGCACCGGCCTTTTCTCTGGCGCTATCATTACCGGTAGTAAGAACCCCAAAAGGTCGGGAGTCGAAATGAGACCGGAGGTATTAGAGTGTGTGTGTGTGTGTGTGTGTGTGTACGCACGCGTGTGCAGATCAGAGGTCTGCGTCCTCTGCTAAAGGCCAGGTGATAACATGTGAGAAGTGAGGTTCAAAGCAGCAGCAGATGACAGCAAAACCAGTTGCCTGTGTGTGTCTTTGTGTGAGTGTGATGGAGAAAATATGCTACCGAACCTCAGAGAGCACTGAGATATTCATTACATCGGTGACTGCTAATCCATATGTTTGTACTGCAAGCAGTTCCCCATCACTCAATTGAGTTTCTCCTACAAGGTCCACCTCGGCCTCTGAATGGGAGCTGTCGCCAGGGGAGGTGAAATGTGGGGGGCAGAATTTTAGCGTGTTTTTTTGTCGATTTGTAGCAGCTGACTGAGACAGCCACGGTGCTTCCAAATGTCAACTCTGCACTGAAATATCAATATGATTAGCTTACCTGTGCCACATCTCTTACACTCCTCTACTCCAAATCAATAGCAGCAAGTCCTCGTCTTAGCAATTATAGCATTTGGACAGTTTCTAGACAATTGGAAAGTTGGAATTTGGAGGTGAGCACAGTGGTAACTTTCACCACTAAATCATTTTATTTACTGTATATGTTTTGTTTTGTTTTTTTATTCGCATTTTCAACCTTGACAGCCTTAGTGGGCGGCTATGGATTGCCCACAATTCGATCCCTGGCTCAGTGTATTGACCACTGCAAGCTCTGTGTCCACTAAGGTAGAAATGCACTATAGAAGAGCAGTCATCATAATTAAGAGGTTATTAACATGAATAAGAATAATTCTTGCTTCAGATCTGGCCACTGTAAAAAATAAAGTTAACTGCTGATAAGGTCTTGATTACATTAATAAGTGCATTACATATGATTTATTAACCTTAATAAGGCACTGTTTTTGTTTTTGATCAGTAGCTGCAAAAACTGAAGTTTACTCTCAACATAGTCAGTTGATTGTGAAGTTATAAAGTAAAGATTTAGCGACAAGTTTGTAGAACTCAATATGTTAAAAATACAGCTAATAGTTAAACAATTATGCAAGACTAATAATGTTTTTATTAACTTTGATAAGAAACTTTTAAACTGTTAAATGTCTTCTAGCATAAACGACAATATAATAATAAGTATCTTATTATTTATTAAGAATATTTATTTCTATGTAATCATTTATTATTATTATTATTTCTTTAGAATTCTGTATTTTACTAATGAAAAATGGTTACTGTGGTTACTCGATTACTTGATTTTGACATCTTTTTAAAAATCTCAGTGAACACATTATAGCTGGATATCACATGCCCAGGACTGAATGTGTCTTGCAAAGTCAGACTCCTGTGCATGTCAAAAACTTTTCAAGTTTTCAAACTGTATTGTCACTTTAAAAACTTCCACTTAGAGCTTGGCTGAGTTGCTGCAGGAGAAGAAGCCCAGTCAGCGGGTGTTTGATGACGAAAATGTGATTCATCATTCCTAGAAACTCTAGGATGTTGTGAGCATCTATGAAAAGAATGAATGAAAAAACGGGTCTATTTTTGTTTCTAAATGATTCAGAAACAGATTTTGTGGTGTAGTTTTGACAATAGTAGGAGAACAGAAAGCTGTTAGGGGGGGAACCTTATGACAGCCGGTAGTGAATTTCATCTGGTGAGAAAAGGTTATGCTGACACCAGAGTAAAGAACCATTTCAAAGTCTACTTTTTAAATTGGTTCACAGAGTAATGCAGTGTCATTCACTGTCAGTGTGTGTGGTCTTTAGTTTCATCCACTGTGAGGTCGGTCCTGTGCACATATGCACAACCTGCTCTCCCTTCACAACAGGGTTTAGACACACATCTCCCTCCACAGTGCACCATCCAGTTATCACAGATGTGCCAAAAGCATACATGACAAAGGGCTGTAAAGCACCCAACTATTAGCTAATTGAAAATGATCACAGGCTAGTAAAAGACAAAGTGGGCTTTTTAATGTTCTTTTGAAACCTGCTACAAACACACATACACTGGGCCACAGTGGGAGCTCCAGGAGCTGACACACAGTCTTGAGTTTTTAATTAGACAGTGGACAGAGGCTTTGATGTGACCCCTCTAATGTTCCCTCCTTGTTAATCAGTGCGCTCCTATGAGCTGGATGTTAGCTGTGGTTTTCTCATCACACCCTGCCCTCGTTTCTTGCTCTGCCAGGTGAAGTGTGACCAGTACTGGCCGTCACGAGGAACAGAGACCTACGGGATGATCCAGGTCACCATGCTGGACACTGTGGAGTTGGCTACGTACAGCGTCCGCACTTTCGCCCTCTACAAGGTAATGAACAGCCTTTTCATTTGGTGACACTCGTTCATCAAAGGCATATCCACCCCAGCAGCTTATTGGAGTTCTTCATTACTGAGGTCACATTTAAAGAAGTAATTTCTTATTTTCGTTATGACTGATAACCGCCAGAATAGCTTTTTCTCCTTTTCTAATTGGTTTTTAACATCCAAGATTTGTCTCTTGTTCTGTCAGAGGCAGTAAAAGATTTCCCTCTTTCACTTTGATTCATTCAGTTCTGTGATGATGTGAAAAATGTTTCTCCTCTTTCAGTTCTTTTACCATTAGTTTCCTGTAATTTCTTACATTATTATAATACCTCATTAAACACCAACGTTCAGTTTGAAGAGTTCCTTGGTTTCAATCAGGAATGATGGCAGTGCCAAGGAACTGTCTGAATGAAACTTCAGAATTATAGGCCTGTCTGCACCTCGCAGAATGATCAGAACAAATGAAAAAAAGAGCACATTATGAGCTGCTCTCAAAGTTATGCGTCAACTTGAGACCTTCACTTAAGATTTTAACTTTTCTGATAATTAAACATAATCCTTTTTGAGAGAATTTCAGTTCTTTCTTCAAACTGAAGAACATAACCTTTATGTTTCTGCCACAGCTGTGTCACAAGTTTTGTTTGAAAACTGCCCAGTTCCACGTTAACCTGTGGATTGTTGTCACTCTCTGCTGTGACTCTGATACAGAATGGCTCCAGTGAAAAGAGAGAGGTGCGTCAGTTCCAGTTCATGGCCTGGCCAGACCACGGTGTCCCAGAGTACCCCACGCCCATCCTGGCCTTCCTAAGGCGTGTAAAGGCCTGTAACCCTCCAGATGCCGGGCCCATGGTGGTCCACTGCAGGTGGGTGAACGAGGGAATGAGCTCAGAAACATTTCCTTTCTTTTTTCTTTCAGTATTTTTTCTCTACAGTGACTAGAATTGTGTTTTATAGGATGTTATTTTACTGTTGAAAAATATTTGCTAGTTTCTGTGCATGAGCTGCAAATATACGATATAGATTTCTTTCACCCTGTGGATGAAAAGAAACAAGTAAGAACAGGTACCCATCTATTCTCATGTCAAAGAGCTTTTAGAATCTAAGACTGTAAAATACCCCACATACATCAGAGATGTGAAAATCCTGATTTTCATGTACTTACACATATTTTTATTTAACCAGGAAGTCCCTTGAGATAAAATCTCTTTTTTGAGGGAGACATATGGGGTTTACTTTCATAACCTTTAAACCTTCCTTGACATTTCAGAGTGTCTTCACAGCAACAGTTTTCAGCATTCATTAACTGTCCCTTTGGAGTCACAAAGGAATAATGTCATTTTCATAATAAACATGCATTAGTAGGCAAGGCGAGTTTATTTGTATAGCACAATTCATACACAGGGCAATTCACAGTGCTTTACAAAAATGGAAAAGAGGCAGGATAAAAACACACAGTTACAATTAAAATATAATCAATAAAACATAATCAATTAAAATAGAGTAAAAGAGAAGAGTGTACTTTCAGTTGTTCTATACACAGTTGAACAGCTGTTTTCAGCCTGGACTTAAACACTGTCA
>JAPTGW010000011.1:2909036-2920680 GCA_029814545.1 Apogonichthyoides opercularis
GTAACTGTTCACCCACCAGGCTGTCCAACATCTCCAGGATCTCCAGGGAGTCCATTGCCACCTGGGAGTCCAGAGTCTCCCTTGGGTCCTGGTAGAAAAAGCCAACCTTTAACCTCTTTTTCTATAATTAGACCTTTAGATCACACACATTTTAAGGACCAGAAAATGGTTAATGACATAAAGTCACAGTGGACTAACCAGGAAATCCAGGAACACCAGGCAGACCAATGTCTCCCTTCAGACCAGGACTACCAGGAAGACCAGAGGGGCCCTGGGAAGATCAGAGGTGCAGGTAACAAGTGCATACTTCATCATCTAAATAGTTCACCCAGTAACTTAATAAATCCTGCTAGTGGTTGAAGATTAAATGATGATGAACATGTTTTGACTCTTACTGAGAATCCTGGAACACCCGCCTCTCCTTTCTGTCCAGGGAAGCCTGGCTGACCAGGAGCTCCTGGGATACCCTTTTCTCCCTTAACACCACCACTTCCTGGGGGTCCACGTGGACCCTCTGGGCCAGGTGGACCTTAAGACATGGAAGATCAAAGTCAGTACAGAATTACAGACACACATGAAAATTATTCTGGAGATAGAAGGTTTTGTTAATTAAAATCTGGGATGAGTTTGGTTTCCATTTATCAATTCCACAAAATGATGTAAGATGGAGGCATTGCAAAGTCCCACAAATTGTAACAACCTTACATTAATAATAAACTACAACAATTGTTGCATAGATGCAGTGTAGAGCATCTTGAACTCAATAAATGGAAACCCAGTTGACCCCAAACTACATCTGCTCATTGTCTATCATGACACGCCCTAACAAAACAACATCATATAATAAAGTTTATTTTTGAACCAAAAAACTGAAGATTTAGCATCAGTGGCTACATCTAACAACCATGAACCACTGATATATATTTATTAGCACTGTTTTAGTTCATGATGAGTACTTATGATTATTTCTTGTTCTTGTTCGTGATTATTGCTCATAACCCCAATCCCCAAAAAGTTGGCACATTGTATATCTGTAAATAAAAACAACATACACTGACTTGCAAATCTTATATGATCCGTCAAATATTCAAAATCAGAAAATGTATACTTTTGCGAGAAAAAAAATGTTAATTTGAATTTGACAGCAGCAGTGCATCTCAAAAAATGTTCTAACAAGGGCAAACAAAAGGCCGAAAAAGTAAGTGGTGCTAAAAACAGGCAACACTTCGCAACTAAATAGGTTAATTGGTAACAGGTCAGTAACATGACTGGGTACAAAAAGAGCATGAATCCAAAGTCCTCTGGACTAAATAGGAGTTGGGGCCATCAATGCTCAGTTCAAAAGCCTGGACTAAACCATATACTGCATCTGTTAGAACAGCATGGTTTCATAGTCGAGATGTCCAGGTGCTGAACTAATATATGTTGTATGTTCTACTGTGAATTAAATATTGGTTTGTAAGATTTGCAAATCATTGCATTCTGTTGCTATTTACATTTTACACTGTGCCCAACATTTTTAGAATTAGGGTAGTAACTCAAACCACCAAGCTTTAACTCAATGAAAATACTTGTCTTCAAACAGGAAATTATTTTCAGACAGACAGAGAAAAGAATAATACAGAGGAAAAAAAATACAAGGCCTCCTCATGTAGATATGATCCTTCTCAACAGTAACACAAGTTAAATAAAAATATATAAGCTTTAATTTCAGGTGACATGTCCAGCCTGTCATGTGGAGTAAAAAGGTCAAGTAGATGTACAGATTAACACATTGTGGTACAAGTTAACAACTATTTGGTCACACAAAACAAGATTGTCAGGTTATAGTTTAAGAGATCAGGGCTGAGGTCAGTACATCCTCTTGTCTGAAATGTTATATATCAGTGTTTAACCAATTAAAAGCTTCTCACACAGAATTCATAATGTAGTCATAATTATTTTAAAAAAGTATATCTAACTAAGATTTTAGGGCAGCATCTGAGCTGAGCCCATCCCAACCCTGTAGAAGTCGCAGTTAAACCTGCCCTTTACATCCCACAAAAGAACACAACATATCACAGAACCATGGAGTCACCACTGGAGTCTAACCTGAAGGACCTACGGTTCCCAGAATTCCCAGGTAAAGCAGAGCCGGGTTGACGGCACAGGGCAAAAAAGAAGAGGAGGGTTAAACAAAAGCAGGTATAGAAACACCGTCAGACTAAACACCAAATGAGTCTTTATGGAGCTAAAAGGTTTTACCAAACTGGCTCTTCTGTTTGAGTTGTTAGCTCAAGGTCAGACGTTTTTTATTATTCCAGTCATCAGAGCCATGTATTTTAGTATATTCTATTCTTTTTGAAAAACTGTCCTGAAACTTACAAATTGCTGAGTAGTGTGCCAGTGTTTGTACTGCATACACATTTAGGCTGTGCAATATCACCATAAGAATATGACATATTAAGTATTCTGAGATGTTAAAAAAAACCTAATGAGGGTGGTGTTTTGTTTTCATGTTAAACACTGGAGGGGCAAATTCAACAGGGGGTCAGGGGTCCATCCTAATTACATTTTGAATGTTATTTCCTGCATTATGGGGAAATTGATGAACTAATGTATCAGGGTTCCCACTCTTTCCCTGAAATTATTTTTCAGGACTTTTCCAGCTGCTACAGAGACAAGTTATCACATCATACACTAAAACATTCCCCTGTCCCCCTCATTCTTTGGAAGTGTTCTTTTCTACAGTTGTAACTTGCATTTTACCCAGATTGTTTCTATGTTCATTACTCAGACATTTGATGTGCAGTCTATGACTGTAATTTATCTATGAAAAATAATTGATAAATGTTTCATAGAATAATGTAAACATAGTTTGTAGCACTTCATTAGCATGACAAACTGGAGCTACAATGTTCAGTTGGGCAATTTCCAACTCAACTTTCTCTTCCCTCTTACTTTCTCTCCTGCACTTCCTCTAAAATATTTGCATATTTTCAATAAATCACCAAAAAATAATTTTCTTTGTTTCATCTCAGTTTAGGCACACAAGGTCACAAGGCAGGGGGAGGATAAATAATTTTCCAGGATAACCTAACCGTTTTCAGGACATTTGACTTTTTTTCCTCATTTTCCATATGTTTTAGGTATGTTGGTAGGTATAGGTTTTCTAGGACGTGTGGGATCCCTGTGTATGCCATCGGTATATTGTGTAAATGTTTTTACTTTTGTAAAGGAAAATATAAATTCAGGCTCCATGTGATGAAATATACAGCGCTTTCAGATATTTTGTATAGAATTCAGTTATTTATTCTCTTTTACCCTATCAGCTAAAAATGACTCAAGCATAGCTACAAAAAGCATCTACACAGGTAATTTTTATTAATATAGTGCCATCGAGCAGCATGTTAAAGTAAGTAGAAACGTACAAATGCTAGAAGAAGTTATTTACACAATGAGATGTTATGATACTATGCAAAGATCCATAGAATTGCTCAAAGGCTTTTATTTTTATACGGGAAAGGAAGTGGCATGTTTGCACAAAATTACCTTGATACATTTAATATGGCAAATTATGTTCAATACTAAATACAATCATTTATAAATATTAAATAGGGGAAATTAGAAGTATTTGAAGAAATACTTGTAATGCTACAGCAGATTTTCAAAATAAAAGTCCTCCAGCTGTTTCATTTATTTATTACAGGTGGCAAATGTGATTTGTCTAAATATTCCCTTTATGTTAACAAGTGTTATCATTTGGTTTTGATCAGGTTTTGATATTTTACACCATATTCACACTACAGGCCTGTAGGCCTCACAACCAGTATTGAAAAATATTTTATACTAATATTTTACATTTTGTCCCATACTTCAATGAAAATTAGCAAAAAGGTTATAAACAAAGGAGAAAATAAATCAAATGTATGGTTAATAATAATCAAACATGCATGAGAAATTTTTCTTTTCATCTGGTCATTTTATATAAACTAACTTGTCATATTGCACAGCCCTACTGCACATACATTTATACATTTTTTTGTGAGGACAGAGATTTGTGACTAATTATTAACAGTAATCATTCAAAAAATATTTTATCCTAGGCTAAATTACAAAGAAGTTCATGTGAATGAACTCTAACACAACAGGAATTACAATATAAGTCACATTAAAATAACAGATTTAATGACTGAGGTGAGTTAGTTTTATCAAACTGCATGATTCCATGTCATAACATATCCTCAATGTTAGATTTCTATTTACCTGTGAGTACTTACATGTGATCCAGATTACATGCTAACTGTGCCAGATGATGAGTGTGAGTTATAAAAAAAAAATAAGCCTTACTTGTTTCATTACCAGTCTTTAAAAACGTGCTTACTTGTTTAAGTTGTGCACTGCACTATCATCAGTGTGCATGAAAAGTGAAAGAAGAAAGTCATGAGAAGGAAATAAAGGGTCAGAAATGTGAAGATACCATTTCAGGCAAAATTTGTTCCTGGTAGATCAGATAGTGAGGTTAAACTCAGTCAGTGTGAGAACGTGCAGTAGGAGCCTGGATGGAGCCCATTGATCTGACCTGAGGGACCTGCGATGGCCGGATGTCATCATACGAAGAGGCGGGGCCACACCACAGCGGGTGGGGCCAAGCCACAGGAAGCAGGAGGTAAATGTCAAGACTAATCACTTTGTTCCCAAATATTACACTCAAGGGAAGGGATGCACCGATGAAATCCTGATCTTATGCCTATAGACTAATTTTTTGGGGTTTACTTATCCTATCTCGTTAGAAGGGAAATGAACTGCTTTAAACCCTTTTGGCCCTTTAATATATCAAATATATCATATTTAGATATTCAGAAATTTAATAAAACTGATTTCTCATATAAGTCAGCAGATAAGCATTGGCTTCTGCCATTGGAAAATATTTTCCAATAGCCGATACCTGCCAATATATCGGTGCATCCCTATATCCAGACACAGCACTAATGTATGAACAGTACTGACACCAACTTCAAAAGGGAGATAGTGATGTGGATTTGTGAATGAAGTGGGCACTAGTTCTGAGATAAAAATTTAAAAATGTTGTAACACTGGCTCCATCGCCTTAAAATAATAAAGTATGCAAAGTGCATTTTTACTGTCACTATCCAAAATATCATATCTATTATCTATCTCATTCATTATTTCCATAACAGGACAGAGAAAACACATCAAATTTTTACATTTCGGACTCCTATACATTTTAACTTTATAACTAACAGATGGGTTTTCTTCTACCTATGAATTGATTAATGTTCAGTAAGGTGTGTGTCAGGGCTGTCCACTCATTCAGCACCATGTTAAAGCCTTTAAAGGGATATGTTTATGTCTCTGTGTTGGGACAGACAGTGTCCATGCAGATGACTGATTGGTGGGACAAAACACACTCAGGACAGCAAAAGTCAGACACAACCTCATTAACAATCTCAAGTGGAGGTTTTGTGCTAATAATGAGGTGGTGAGAGGAAACCTGGACCCAAAATAGGACCAGATAGTCTTAATCAGCAATTAAGATTATTAATTTTATCTGTTGTCCATCTTGTTGTTTTCTTGTTTTGTGGGTTGGTCTTGAGCTCAGCTGTTTCACACTGACAATTTCTCAATCAAATGTGACCACAAACATTAGACACACACTGGTTCCAATGGATGAAATGGAAGCTGAACATTCACAAACACATATACAGAACTCCAGGGCTGTGGAGAGATTATCAGATTACAATTTCCCCATTAGAGAGAGTGAGTGAAGAGACACAGAGACAGGTGGACTGGTGAATAAACAGAAACAATGGATGATGTAAGGATAAAGTGTCATTGACCCATGCTCTTTTGGGGCGTGGTCAAACCCCAGTGACAAACAATGATTGGTGCGTGATAAGCACCCCCGCAGTGGTGAGAAGGGTTTGAGGGGTGCAGGGGTGGAACAATGCACATCAGCATATCAGTTTTATCATTGGTGCTCAGTGTCGTTGATGATGACTGGACAGTGTGGTTTTGCTGAGCTACAGTGACTTACACTGCTGGAGGTGATTGGTGCAACAATGTCCCATGCAAATCAACTGACACGGAGATGACAACATTCACATTCGTTGCTGTTGCTGACTGGTTTGTACAAGACGAAGAAAATGAGCAACTATGCACTGAATTCACTGTATCATTCATTGGTCATCCTTTCTTTCTGGTCTGTGTTGAAAATTTTGCGTCTGTTAAGACTGATTTTGCTACACTGGGAACAAATAAAAATCAGAAAAATACTTGTGTGTCATTTGTTATAGAATTTATGCAAAGTAGCAATAAGCAATAGTTGTTTATTCAAGATTTGAGCCTGATTGTTTTTCTGAAAAATGACTGATTCAATGTCCTCTACTCAGTAAGATTTTGTTGAGGAGATATGGGTAGTTCCCTTTGTAAAGTAAAAGATCAGGAATTAGAGTGCCAATTCAGCCCACTCTACTACAATAGTTACGTAAGTAACATTAGCCTCATAGCATAATTGCCTAAGTCATACACTCTGTGGACAAACGTATTGGGAGATGTTGAATTCAGGTGTTTCTTTTCTGAAGGGGTCTGGGCTACAAAACAGTAATGATAAATACCATAATGTAGTTTGATATTGTTTTAACTAAGTTGATCATTAATATTGATGTTTGTATCTCAAATTAGCATGATCAGGACATCTTACAGCTGTAACCATGATGTGTCTCAATATTTTTGTCCATATAGTTTATAAACATCAATATTTCTTTTTTAAGATTATATGGAGATTTTTCTTCCTAAGTGAGATGTGAAGAAAGTAGATGGCTAGTATTTACAGTCAGAGCATGAAAAATATTTTAGAAATTTAGTAGTATAACATTTAAAATTATAGTCATGAATTTAAAAAAAACAATGTTGAGAGAAATTAAGTAAAATCTTGTGAGGCATTTTGGAAGCAAAGGTAACAATTTAAACTAAATTAACCAATGCAATGCAATTATATTTATCACAATGTAAAATTATATAATGACATTTGTCATTGTTTTGTAGCCCAGACCCCTGTTATAAAAGAAACGCCTGAATTCTACATATCCAAATACTTTTGTCCATATAGTCTATGACCTAGGCAATTGTGCTGGGAGGTTAACAATAAGTTTCTCACTCTACTGACAGTCTGTTTTCTTAATGATGCTGCTACTCCACATATTGTGCATCACTTTTTATCCTATGTCATATACACAGTGGCTCAAAACATAAACAGAGGTATGTAAAGTCCATTCCACATAATGTCATAAATTCATGCCTTTTGATTTAACTTTTGTGTGACTGAGACTTTGATCAGAAAACCAGGCAGCAACATCTACATGTCATCATGGTGACTAGATCTGAGTCCTCTACCTGCTCTTCCAGGTGGTCCGGGGGGTCCTTGGAGTCCTTTGGGGCCTTGCAGAGGCACACCTGGAGGGCCAGGAGGTCCGCTGTTGCCTGGAGCACCAGGGTTGCCAGGGAAACCAGCCTCTCCCTTAGGGCCGGGGAAACCAGGACTACCAGCAGGTCCAGGAAGACCTGGATCTCCCTTTGAACCTTTACCGATTGAAAAAAGTTGGGTAGGTTGTTAAATCCTTATGAAGAAATACACAAATATACATACTGTATATGTATACATACATGTTGTGTGTGTTTGTAAATATAGTGGGAGGCAACTCACCTGGCGAACCTGGAAGCCCAGAAGGACCAGGACCACCAAATCCAGGAAGGCCTTGAACAGAAATGAATTATACAAAGAATTTAAAAACTGAAAGATTTTTCAAGCAACTTCTATTAAATAGCAGAATTATCTTTTTTGATTGAGTAACATTCTTCTGTAGAGTTTACCTGGTTCTCCTTTGACTCCAGCTGGCCCTGGAATTCCATCTCTACCTGCCTGACCTTTCTCTCCAGGAAAACCTGGTGCTCCTGAGCGGCCTGGCTCTCCTGGTCTGCCAGGAGCACCAGTGAGACCTGGGGCACCAGGTCCACCATCTAGACCCTTTGGACCGGGAATGCCAGGAGAACCTGACAGCAGATGGACAGAAACAATACACATACTTAAGTTGTAGGTGTTGTAGAAACCCAACTATTCACTGGATCATAGTATAAAAGAGCACAGACCTACATTGCTTTGTCTCTGCAAAACCATTTCAGTAGATAAAAACAGGCTCCTATTATACTCTACCTTGGAATCCTGGAAGGCCAGGATCACCTTTGGCACCTGGTCCTCCTGGTAAACCTGGCAGACCAGGTGCTCCTGGACCTCCTTTAAGTCCTGGACTTCCTGGGAAACCTGGTTGACCTGGTTCACCCTATCAGAGATGTAAGATTATAAGGTGTGTACCATATATTTTCCAATAGCAGATTTTCTGAGCAATAACATAACAGTGACGGTTTCTATACCTTCAGTCCAGGTGGACCAGGTAGTCCAACTCCAGCAGAACCAGGATCACCTTTAGCTCCAGGGAAACCAGGTGCTCCTGGTTGTCCTGGACCTCCTGGCAGACCTGGTTGACCTGGTGTACCCTTTTGTCCTGATGGTCCTGTGACACATGGTTACAGACGCCACGGAAATGTTAGTAAATTATGTAAGATTTACAAAAAAATAAACACAGTGGATCAATTATACACAGACTGCATTTGTTGTGTTCAGATTGCTCCTAATGCTGTTCACAAGAAAATGCAAAAACAAAATGTTGGCTACAAAAAATATTACTGGTTAGCAATACTCTCCATAGCTCATTCTGACACCTGCTTGTCAAACTGTATAGTTTACGATGAGCTGTATATTCGTATATTGATGACATGTATTAAGTTCAGGCAGCAAGGTTAGCAACAACAGTGTTTCAGCCATGCACACAATTCCACAAAACTACCAGTGTACATATAGCGTAGCGGTGCATGCACCAAAATTTTGCTTGTTCCCTGCAAAAACTCTTTCTAGATATCTTCACCCTGGAAGGACTTTTTAAAAGGTCTGTTTTCAGAAAAACTGCACAAAGTTTAGGATATTAAGAACATCTGATGCACTGTGGTCAATGACTTGTGCACCATGAAATACAAATTATGTGGCAGTAAGTAAGAGTAGAACTACATTTGCTTGTGGGCAAAATTTCAAAAACAGAAAAGCTGCATTTTAGAAATTGGGAGCTAGTCATTTGCTATTTAGTCTGTAGAATTACAACATGCAAAAGTAGTATCCTTACTGGAATTACTGTGGAAACTGTGATATGTTCACACATACCTGGGAATCCCATTTCTCCCATGCTGCCTTTTGGTCCTGGGCCTCCAGGACTACCTGGGCCTCCAGGGATGCCAGGCTCTCCTTTCGGGCCTGCACAAAATGGAAACAGTACATTATAGATCCATTTTACATGTATAATTCTTTATATGTATATGTGTGCATAAATGTATGTTTGTGTGTGAAATGACTTTCTAAACCCACACCTTGTGGTCCAGGAGCACCAGGCCGTCCATCTGCTCCTGGAAGTCCTGAGTCACCAGGGAGTCCGGCTATACCTTTCTGACCTGGAAGACCGGGTGCACCTGCAAAACACAAACAATTTTTTATGGATTTTTTTTTTTTTTTGAATTTTCTGATAAAAATAGAATAAATTATGTTATATATGTTAAGGAGCAGTGAAGGTGTTTTTAGCTGTACCTGGTAGTCCTGGTTCTCCTTTTTCTCCCTTAGAGACTGAAGATGGATGGGTGATTCCTGGGGGTCCCTGAAGACCAGGTTCACCCCTCTCTCCTTTTATACCAGCACCACCCGGCACACCATCTCTACCTGGGAATCCAGGTTCACCTGGGAGGGAAACGTCAGATATGAGTGTCATCATCAGTACTTCACTTTCTTTCAATTACACCTACAGGCTTTCATAAACTTAAGTTGATTGTTTTAATATTTATCAAATAACAGAAGACTCGATATAAATTCAACTACTTATACTTTCTACAGAACCCCTGTAGTAAAAAATTGGTGGATGAAAGCTGTGAAATATTATTTATGCAAAATTATGAATTTGAAAATTTTGAATTTTGTGTACCACATTAGTTTCACACTTTGCATTCAATGTATGTTCAAAACATATCCCCCCACTAAAAAAATTCACTTCAAATGTTCACCTGAAAATCTGATTAATTAATTTAATAATTTTGTTTTGTTTTGTGCTGTGATGTGACTGAATAGATGTTACTGCCTTTTGGCTGCAATATATGATGTCTCATAACAGTATATATTAGGGTTGGGAATCTTCATTGTAAGGCCGATCCAATATGCATCTCGATACAGCATCTCCGATTCAATATATTAAAGATACGTGTGTGGCATCTCACAATGCGATATGATATGATTCACACTCAAATCACGATACAGAGCGATTAAACACATTCTGGTTGAACACATTCATTCTGTTTAAAAATATGCAGTGGAATTCAATGAGCTTAATTATTTATTCATCAAATAACACAATGACTTTTCACAAAGTATCTTTAGTTCAGTTTCAGAACACGTGCCTCACATACAGTCAGTGAAAAAATTAGAACTTTGTGTCTAAAGTCGTATCTCTGTATGTTTCTAACACTGAACTTCTTGCTCCCTCACTGAATCAGTTTGTAATGTAATGTAGGTAATATAGAAAAAGGTTCTGTCACTTTAAGAGACACCTGTGCAACGTATTCTGGGATGTGCTGTTAGATATGTATGTCACTGTTTAAGGAAGTATCGCCGGTATATACGGCAGTATTCAATACAGCTAATATAGTAAAAAGAGCACGGTCAGAAACCACATGTGGTCATCTCCCTTCTTTGTCTGTCAGATTCAGATACAGATGTTACAGTATTCATCCGCGATGCCCGTGCCACAGTGCATCCGCAGAGCTCAGACTGTTAGTGTCCAATGTACACATCGGACACATCATGTACAAATCTGCGGCGCATGTTAACGGGGGTCTAGAGAACAGAAAAACGTTACCCAAATAAAGAGTAACACTTTTACATGCAAGTAAAAATATATTCTATTGAACAGATTGAGTTTTATTGATATAAACATTCAGTAACTGATGCATCGCGAGGTCATTCCAAATTTTTCATTTACTCACTGCTTCTCTACCGGTGCACTCGGATCATGCACGTTCGTGCAGGCACATTGATACATATCGGGTAATCTTCCCATCCCTAGTATATATGTATGTGCTTGTGTAAGTACCTTTAAGTCCAGGCGCACCAGGTCCTCCCGGTCCTCCAGGACCTCCAGAAGGTCCTGGAGGTCCCATGGGCCCCATGTCTCCTTTAGGACCTGTAACCAGTCAGAGGATGTAAAGGGATGTTAGACCACAAATAGTTTGTCTTATTTGGCATTATGACATCCTGTTAATTGTGTACTTTACCTGGCAGTCCAGGTAGACCATCCCGTCCTGGTCCTCCAGGGGATCCTGGGGAGCCGACTGGTCCTGGAGAACCTGGGAAACCAGGACTTCCTCTGTCTCCTGGCAGACCTGGGATATCTAGACCTGGAGGGCCAGGATCTCCCTTTGCTCCATTTGCTCCTGGGAATCCTGTAATGATGAAGGATGATTTCAGTGTCTGGATACAACAATATCATGCTTCTGAAGT
>JAPTGW010000011.1:3417533-3428957 GCA_029814545.1 Apogonichthyoides opercularis
GATATGAATGTTTTGCATTTGTTTGTTTATCCCTAATTGTTTGGTCGCTGAATGAAGCAGGGTAACTGTGAACTAAATTGTCCTTCGGGGATTAATAAAGTAGTCTGAATCTGAATCTGAAAGTGGGAAATCATTGAGAATCAAAAAGATAAAGAAGAATAACTTTAAAACACAATAATCTATGGCAAATGTTTTTTGAATTATATTTTGAAGCGTAAATAAAACAGTGTTCACTGTCTATTTGGTAGATCACTAATCTGCATGGTAGCAGAGTGTTGGATATCCTGTTCATTGATGTGGGCGTTCAGGCTTCTGTGGAGGTGTTTGAACTGCGAGAAATCCCTCCTCCATTCCTCCGTGACCTTATGGCCATCCCACCACAGGTAAATCTCTCTGGCTTTGTTGGACAGAAAGGGAAAAGCAAACGAACACAATTGTTCACAAGAAATTTAAGCACAAGCTGCATATTTTAAGCAGCGTTCTAACTGCAGCATGTACAACCTGCAACATGTGTTTAGGCTGTGAAGTGCTGTCTGGCAGACCTGGCTGTCAGTGTCGGATCCTGGACTCCAGAAGCTGTCCAGTGGCTTCGAGAGAAAGTACTTAACATCACTGACTGTAGTATGAAGGTAAAATACAGTATATTCACTTTGTTTAACCTCAGTCATGGTCAGTATTTTGTTTGACACAGTCATAGCGTTTCCCAGGGACCTTCATGGATCAAAGAAGACCCAGGGTATTCTATACTGTTATAAGATTTAGGTGCATCACCTCAGCCAAAGTCACTTAGAATCTATGTACAGATCATCTAATGATTTCTTTAGATTGTTTCCTTTGTAAACTTTTTGTTTATTTTTTAATTTGCAGTACTATTTTTGTACTCTAGCATTTCCTAATTTTTTTGTACACACTTTCAGTAATAATAATGTTGAAACATTTTCTGAAACTATGTACCTTTAGTAAAAAAAAAAAGTGTTTTTCAGCCTCACTTATGTGCCAAATTCTTCAGCAAACCAAGGGAAAATGCTCAGAGGAGTATGAATGTGGAAATTTGAATGCGATATTTTTAAAGCTAAATTAAATAATGTAAATGATTGACATCTATTATACAATCTCTATTCCTATATCAGAATAGATATATTCCCATATCATTATTAACTTGGATATTTCATATAGGGATTGACTGATTTTTTTTTTTTTTTTTTTTAATTTTTATTGTAGCTTATCAATACTAAAACGAGAAAACATTTATCTGTTCAGAGTTCCCGCAGGGTCTTAAAAAGTCTTAAAAGTCTTGGATTTACAAATCTGCATTTAATACTTCAAAAAGTCTTTGAAAAGTATTAAATTGGATATGGCAGGTCTTAAATTATGTTGCCATAAATAGGGCTGCAGCTATCAATTATTTTTGTAATCGAGTAATCTAGTGATTATTTAGTTCGAGGAATCGGTTAAAATACACTTACTTACGTACGCCTTCGTCTTTTTCTCCTTCATCGTCATTCTTTTCTCCTTCTTTTGCCATCATTGTGCCGCTCTCCTCCACACAAAACTTTGTTCAGACTTGCCCGCGGACATACCCCCCTCTCCTTTCCCCAGCCGTGCGGAAACAAGCCCCGCACATGTATAGTTCCGGGCGCTCGACTGCGGCAGGTTTTACGTAGTTTTTATAAGGTGGACTAATTAAACTAATCATCGAGGCAACAAAATAGAAATCGAAGCACTTTACTAATCGAATTACTCGATTTAATTGATGATTCGTTGCAGCACTAGCCATAAACCTGTTCACTGTTTTGTGTTTAAATGTGTCTGGGAAATGTTCAAGATGCAAAGAAAGTAACAGTAGTCTTCTCAGTTCCACCCGTTCCAACCCGACAATTTATATTGAAATTAGGAACCAATTATCGCTAATTTGCAGCCCCCAGTGAGAAATGACTCAGAGTGGTGGGTAAATAAATACATTTTCCTAAATTCTAGGAGTCACGAATTTTTACCAGTAACGCCGTGAAATGGGCATTAAAATCATTTCTAAGTAGTCTTAAAAAGGTCTTAAATTTAACTTGTACAAACCAGTAGGAACCATGTTTGTTTTTGAGTAGTTACTATCCCTAATACCTCTTAAACTGCCCATTAATATAGATACACACATTGAATTGTCCTTTCTTAAATTGATTTAACAGTCAGCTCAAAGTTATTTCAACTCTAAAATTTGACTTACTGCAAATATATATTAGTTCCACATATCAGTTTTCAGTCTCTTTTTCTCTTTGACCCCTGATTTTGACACACGTTACACAAGTTAATAAAATCTATTTAATTTATCCCTGTTTCTAGTTATTCTTTCCTTTTTCATCTTAATCCTTGTCTTTTTTGGTGCTCCTTGGTCTATGTACTTTTGAATCCTCCTTGTGTCATTACATTCACCTATCTGTTATCCTCAAGGTTGCCAAGGTGGATGACGCCAAGCGCTGCATCTATGTCCACCTGTTTACTGACAAGAACTTCCACGACCCGGCCCGAAGCCTCAACCATCAGATGGCCCAGTCTGACCTTTTCAAAACTCAGCCTGACGTCTTCCTGACAAGTCACAGGTGTGATGTCGACCTAACACTGCTCTGGAGTTAACTGTCACAGGTAAAATATCTCACATTTGTTCTTTTATTTTCACAGTCCCACCAAGATCTCTACACCCACTCTATCCTCCAAGACATCCAGTCCCAGTGACTCCACTAATGGGAGTCCAACGTCAACTTCACTATCAGCTAAGCCTCATCTTAGGAGAGCTCTGTCAGGTCCCAAAGGAGGAGGAGGAGGACGAGGAAACACAACTACCTCCACCCCGTCAGAGACACCTTCATCTCCCTCATCCTCGCTGAATCTGCCACCGCTACTGGAGCTGTCCCCTGCAGGTGAGAGGGAAAAATGCTGCTAGGCATGTTAATTACAGGATTAAAGAGAACTCATATGAGCTTAAAACTGTGTTTTTTACACCTGGCCTACTCTGGGTTAGCTCTTTCAGTCCACAAATGGTTTGTTTTTGTTATTGTCTGGTCTGCATTTGCATCCACTTTAAAATATATACCTATGAAATTAAGATAATAGTGCAGTTTCCAGACCTGAACCCATTTTAAACCACATGAATAATGAGTGTAAGATGAATGATCACATGCAGTTAACCCATAAAGACCCAGTGTTACTTTTCCAGCAGTTCCCAAATGAATTTTTCTCTCTAACATTTTTAAGCAATTTATCACAATTTATTTTCATATTATCCTTTGTATTTAGCATTTCTTCAATAAAAATCGAGCATTTTCCCATATTTATTTCACTGATCGTGTAGATGTTCATAAAAGCTCAGATTAATGTTAATTGTCATAATATCAGAAACAGAGAAAAATGAAGAAAATGTGACTTTTTCAACAAATTTCCACAAATCCATCTACTGGCATTGATCCAACTCCATGGGTTTTACAGGTAAATCAATGTTGTAGAAGATGACGGTGTTTCCACCTTGACTACAAAACCTCTGAACGTCCGAGTGGGTCATATCTGATGACCATGAAGAGATGATAAACTGCATTTTACACCAATTATTTACATGGATTGTTAGGATTAGTGGATCAGAAGTTATTAAACAGTTTATATTGGTAGATGATTTTGGTCGCTGGTGGTTGATTGGGTCTTTATGGGTTAAATAAAACTGAGCTCCTTTTTTGCACCAGGAATGGCATAAAGTACTCACAGGTCATGTTAAAGATTGGTGGAGAACATTACTCATTTATTCATCAAGGACAAAGCAACGGAACATAGTGAACATATAGAACTTCTGATGTTCTGCACAGAGTGTATGCCATAAAGCTAATTCAACAATTCTCATCCTTGCTAAAACGCAATAAACCTGACCTGAATTTCTGAACTCTTCCTAAGTTAAAATATTAGTATTGTGTTGTTTACAAATGAATAACAGTTAGAGCAAAAGCACCGATTTTTATTTTTTATTTGTTTGTTTGTTTGTTTTGAACGGATGTAATTTTCTCCAGATTTATTACTATAATTTATAGTATTTTATAATAATATAAAATTTTACTGTAATAATAATATTTTATAATTTCAGAACAATGACGTTGATGGCCTCTGGAATACAAAAATAGCACATACCTGTAAATGGTAAAACCAAAGGTCACTTAAGTTTTTCCAGAGCTGTATATAATCCCTCATGCATTTTAATGAAGCCCCTCAAAATAACATCTAATTTGAGATTTTTAATGTTTATGCATTTCTTATCTCCTCAGGAGGCAACATGGATGTATATGTATCAGTTGCGTGCCATCCTGGCCACTTTGTGCTGCAGCCGTGGAGAGATATGTACAAACTGGTGGTGCTGATGGGAGAGATGATTCTCTACTATAATAAAACTGAAGAGAAACCACTCAACATAGAGAAGAATCAAATATATGCCGCCAAAGTGGAGAACAGGTACACAAACCTATCACTTTATTTTGTTTTACACTTTTATTTTGATAATGTGGATGAAGTTTAATGAAATTGTATATACTGTTTTAAATATTAACAGATTTGTGTTGATGCTGAAAATTTGTTATTGTGGCTTCTGTTCTCAGAGTCTCATGTCCCATAGTGGTCATATGGAAACAGATGTGTTCTGTCTTAAAATAACCCCCTCTTCCTTGTTTCAGCTGGCATCGCATCTTAGTGAAGGGAGTCCTGACCAATGGACTGGTGTCTGTCTATGAGTTGGACTACGGTAAACACGAGCTGGTCAGCTGCACACAGCTCCGGCCTCTTATCAAGGAGTTTCGACAGCTGCCATTCCAGGGAATCACTGCCCAACTGGCCGGTGAGTAAAGTCTACCACAGGAAAAACTTTATATTCTGAACAAAATACAGTACAAGCACTGTTCTGTACACATCACCATTTGGATTTTGGAGAATTCTTACTTGTCATTCACAATGACAGTTTATTTATAAAACTTACAGATTTCTGCTTTGTTGCTTTGAAAAGTTAGCTCTTGAATATTTACTTTTTTCACTCTTTTACAAAGGAGTTAATGTCATAAAATAGAACTAAGCCGTATTTGTCTATTAACACATTGTTTGTAAGTGGATAATTTTTATGTATATTCCTTGATTGTAATAAATTTCAGCGTATAACATTAGACAAGTGAAAAAGAGAGAACAGGAAAGAAAAAATATATTTGGTTCTCAAAAGACATTTCTATCCAGTCAAAATTATGTATTTGATTATTTTATCAGAACATAAGTACAGAGAATGTGATAGAATTACTGAAAGCTGAAATTATAAATTCTTTCTGTTATTCTGACACGTCTTATTATCAAAATGAAGTATTTTTGGCTGATTGTACGAATAGAGAGAAGATACTGAACTGAAATTATGTGAGTTTTGGAAAATAGTTGAATTCATTTCCTGAAAGTGTATGTAAACTTACATCCTAAACTCTATGTGGGGACAGAGATACCACAGGGAAAGAATACGATTACATTAACATTTATTTGAGGTCATTTGCTATAGTCAAATATAATACCTAATCTTAAACATTTGGTTACTGTTTTAAGTCTAAAAAGCTGGTTCTTCTGTCTGTCCATCCGCAGGAGTTAAGCCGAGGCAGTGGTCAGAGGAAGCTTCCATCGTTTTCAGGAACCATGTGGAGAAGAAACCACTTGTGGCCCAGCTGGAGGCCATCCAGGAAGCCACTAATCCATGGGACCGGAAGCTGACGGTGTTCCTGGTTGACACTTCGCAGGAAGAAAGGGACATCTGGGTGCATGACATCATGGCTGAATTTGTCGATGAGCTGACCAATGAGCTGTAGACGAAGGTGACGAGTCTCACCAGACGAGCAGTTGTGGACAAAATTGAGAAAACTTATATAAATATCTATATTTTTCCACCTACCATTTAGAATGAGTTAAAGAAGGAAGGAATGAAAATGGAAAAGGGAAAGTGAGAGAAGGTACCGAATTAGTGGAAACGGGTTTTGATAGTTTATTTACAGGAGAGACGTTGGAAGGAGATTGTGATGTGATTTTGAGTGACTGCAGTGTGAACAGTGGACAGTACACCCATGCATGATGTTGTGGTTCAGTCCAAACTTTACTCGGATAAAAAAAAACCCACCTACAATATAACAAACTACTGAATCTATGCGTAGTAGTTTCACAAGCTGCGGACATGATTGTGCATTCTTATACCATTTGGTATAAGCTTCGATCCAAAGCAACTTCTTAAAGTACCGTGAATGCATCCAGATTTTATATCTTACTGCAGGAAGCCTCGATACCTTCAAACCTACCAATGTGAGCAACATGCAAAGTGCACACAATGTTAAATGGAACGCAGTAAGGCTACAAAACATAGAAATTATGCATTTGTTTACTAAGAAGACCTGCTTTTTACATGGTATGTTTGACTGTAATAAAGTTTACAAAAGTTAGAGGAAACATTCCCATATATGGAGAAGAAATGGATGAAACAATATGGATATAAAATGATCTGTTAAACTTAGAAAGAAGCAAATGTTAATGGCCAAGTTAGAGGAATAAACAGAAGTTAGAAGGGTTTGGAGGAGCCATTCACTTGATGTTTTTCTCCTTATGAATGTGGACATAAGTGTTCTTGGTGGTTTTCTCTGGGCCTTTACGTATTGTAATGAGCACATGGTTCAGATTTCCCTCCCACTTTTAAGAACGAAGGGGACACTGAACTGTTTCATTGTCACAAATCATTCTATGACCAAATGTATACATTATAGATGTGATCAGTGACTCAAAGAACAGTGGTACTTCCTGATCCTAATCCTGATACTGTGATTCCATGGCGTCATCCATCTCTTCTCCACCTGTGAACAGCTGATGCCAGTGTGACTTTGTGCTTTTTAGGGGGTTGAGTATCTCTTATTCTTCCGTTTCTTGTCTGAGGCTTTGATTTCAGCAGATTCCATGTGCTGCATGTTGCACATCTTCCCAAACTGTGTGAACATAAAGTTTGGTGTTACAATAATAAACCAGTTACGTTACCTTTAGTGTTAAGATTGTAGATTTTCAAAGCACAGATAAGTTGACATACTAATTCCGTTGCCACTATCGAATGTGACCTGATTTGGGGTTTGACTAAAATGTGACTTTTTTTTTTCTGACACTCCTGCACAATGCTTTTTGGATGCAAATGCTTTCTCCAGTTCTAAAGACAGCAGACCTGACAAGGCTCAAAGCTGCAATGTTCTTCTGTAGCTACTGAAGCAGCGACATTAATTTTATTTATATTTAACATATTCTTTGTTTTTTTGAATAAAGTCTGATTGAGAGGCTGAAATGGGAGCAGTGTATTTGATTTGCTCTTATTACAATCAGTGTTTGATTATTATGCCATATTTTTCCAATGAATGACAAAAAGCACATACACAGAGTTGATTTCTTTATTAAAGTAGCAAAATTTCAGTATTATTTACAAGTACTGCAAAATGAACTTCAAGTATCTACCAAAATAGCACTGTTACATGTTTGATGCCACATAGCAGCAGTATTCCCGCTGAATTAGGCACACATTACATTGTAGGAACCTAAACTGATCACACCATAACAAACTGAATATTAGATCATTGTTGTGTTAACATTTTAAACAGTATTCTGTCCATGTTGTTAGTTCCGTCTAGCGAATGGAGAGCATCATCACAAACTCTGAAAAGGAGAAAAAACAATCAGTATCTTAGGAACAGTGATGTTTAGTGATTTTTGACAAGGTACAAACACTGGTAACACTGTCACCTTCAAAGTCAATGTTTCCGTCTGCGTTAATATCCAGTTCCTTCAGGATCTCCTCCAGCTCTCCTTTCTTCAGCTTCTCCCCAAGCAGAGACTTCACCGCCTCCTTCATCTCATCCTGGTTGATCTTTCCGTCCCCGTCTAAGTCAAACTTCAGAAAACCGACACTAGACTTAATATCATGAACAGATGAGCAGGGTTTGATGTCTGTTTTCACTCAGTTGAGGTGCACATTAATACGACTCGTCTGACTTCTTCCCTCTACATCATTAAGTGATGACCTCGACGCTTCCATTGTGAGGTGACTGACCTGCACAAAGGCTGACTGAAGCTCTTTGAGTCCCAGCATGTCAGCCGTCTCTCCCATCATCCTGGGTCCCATCAGTTCAATAAAGTCCTCAAAGTCCATTAATCCACCCACTAAAGAGACACACGGAGGGTTTAGTGACTTCGCTCTTAAAGTCTGGTCAATATTAATGATAATTTTACATCCAATACTTGCTTATCTTCCTAATTTTTACATCACACTCACTTCTCATCTTGATCTGTTGTACAATCTCCAGCAGCTCCATTTCTGTGGGCATGTACCCCATCGTCCTCATACATTCAGCCACATCCTTATAGTTCAGATAACCATCCTGGTCGTAGTCAAACTCCTTGAAGGCCTCTTGCAGCTCTGGAGTGGAAGGTCATAGGATCAAAATGCATGTTAACAATACACTGCTGACAGTAAAATAAGTTTTCCTGCATTCAATTGACATTGTACATCATTACTGAAAGCGTAATACTGTGTTTTTAGGCATTCTCACATCACTTGCAGGTGTTTGCATATTAAGAATTGTGTTAAAACTCCTTAAATGTTGATCTTTTAGGACTTACCATCAATCTCTGCTTGAGCCAGTTCTCTATCCTGTAGAAAAGGTAGTAAATTATTATTTTTTTAAGTATAGTGTGTAGATTTTATTTTACAACTGCAGTGACACCAAGATTTAGTGATTTTTGTAATGCTTAATTTACATTAAATATGGAACATGTGTAGAAAAATTAAAAAATAAATGGGTGCTTGTATGAAACTGGTCCCTAAAAACAGGACATAGGGGCTAAAAATGCAAACCAGGTGTAGACTAATGTTACGAAGCAAGTTTGGAAGCACTTTGGGTCTATTTAAAATATAAATATTTACTGAGATAAAAGAGAAACTATTTTTCAGATAAAACACATTTTGATATTATTTTCATATTTTTTTAATATAAAAATCCACACATAACACAGTAAAAAGAACATGAAAATTACACGCTACTATTTTTTCAAATATCTTTTTATTGTCTCGCAGGTACATTTTGGGAATCGAGTTAATTATGCGAGGCAGTGTTTCACAAAAAGTTGCAAAATCACTTGTAATTCATATGTGCTTAAAGAAGCAGGTTTAGCATGTAACACAAGTGGACATGATGGGTTACGCGCACAAAACTTGGAATGACACTGAGATTCATGAAAAACCCACATGTCTGGATTAGAAAAACCACTAGGATCGTCAAATTTAAAACAGTGTTTTTATTTGTAGCTGTATATAAGACCATTTCAAGCCATGTTTTCCAGATCAAATGCACTGACACCTTGGTAGCTTTTCTGTCCCAGTTTTGGTCCTGTTTTTGGCCCCAATATTTTATTAAAAATTCATTAATTTTGGGATGGTTCAAAGCAAGAGTAGAATTTTTTTGACATTTATCTGAGGTCATCATTAGGTACATACTGGGGGGAAATATGTCTAAATTTCTCTTTTATTATTGGGTCTAAAAAAGCTGGCAAAGTGCCAGGTACCAAAGTAAACCCAGTTTCACAGAAGCATCCAAATATAAGAGGTGCTCATCATAAAATGACAAAAATACAAAGAAACATCTGCAGGTGCACAGTGCTCATGTTATTTTACATTTTCTACTCAAGTCACCAGGGCAAACACTTGCAAAATGTAAATATTGTTAAAGCTGTTAAATTTATAATTTTGTGGTGCTCCTCATTTGGATTTACCTTAATGAATCGTGGCATTAAGCCTCAACTAATGAGCCACTAATACCACAGATACACACCAGGCTTAGTGATAGCAGCTCTACTGAGATCAGCAATGAGTCCATGAGCACACGACCTGACTTCTACCTCACCTCTGACGCCCATGACGTTCTAATGTCTGACGTCTTGGCTCCTCTTTATTTAAAACATATTCATCTTTCTGTGTGTTGTTGTCTGATACTTACTGCACCAAAAACACTGTTGAGTACCGATGTGTAGACTTTGTTCATACTCTCTGTACTTTTCTTAGACTTTTTGGATGATTTCTTGGGGCTTTCAGAGACAGAGCCGGCTGGAGACTCTTTAGAACTGCCAGACTTTGCGGTAGCATCTTTGCTGCAAATGTAGAATTTATGTTAATAAAGATGTCAAACACCAACTTGATAATGAGGTAAAAATTAATAATAAAAAAATATTGATTTTTCAGTTATTGCATGGATATCAGAGTTAAAATAAATGGATAACTGACAAAAAATCTTAATAGCTATGACTGGAAAGATGTTTGCAGGACATACAGTGGCTAGATCTTCAACCACATATTGTCTGTTGGACGTTTTTGAGTCTAAACTTACTTTTCTGCTGAAGCAGACTCAGTAGATGTGGTAGAAGGAGTCCTCTCTGCCTTTGACATGCTGTGGATGAACAAAGCACAAATATATTACATTTTAATGCAGGTAAATGTGTGATAAATGAACACAGGCATGTTTTTTAGGACTTGTGTGGATGATGATGATGAAAAATATTGGCGGTAGAAGCAAAGCTCCTTGTTTTTGCGTCAGATATTGTCTTACCTTAGCTCTCTGTCCTAGTTGATGAGTGAAGTAAACACTATGAGGTGAAGCAGAGCAGCTCCACTCGTCCTCCTCCTCTCGTCTTGTGAATGGCTGCATATGACCCTGCCTGCTCTGTTGCTCCTTCTCATCTTGACCTCTTTCCATCCTAGAGGCTTAACAGGTAATTACTTGGCTAAATGTGCAGCCAGTAATTAGAAAGCAAAACGTGTAGCGGTGGTGTGACTGACTTGATCTTTGAGAGCTCAATGTCATTCTGGTTGTAACGCAAGGGTTTTACTGAACCAAGTGTCTCAGTTTTTTATGTATTTATTTTATAACAGACAGGGCAGGACACATGTAACTCACAAACATATGACAGAGACTATGGTTTGGTTCTAAGATGTGGATACATATGTTCTGTCAACAGAACCAGACTCAGGACTACAATAAATGCTGTATGCAATTAAGATTATTTTTTATTTTACACACAAACAACTCCACATAATGAATAGGATTGCAGGCTTCACCTGAACTAAAAGCAATGTGCACATATCTGCATATATTGTGGGAATATCCCTTGGATTTCCTAGTTCTTCTATTACACAAACTTAGTTTGTCACATTTGCTTCTATTCACAGCAAAGGTTTTTGCACTGATCAGTCCAAGGGATGGGATTATTTTTATTAGTATTGCAATCATTAATTCTTAATTGATTGAATAAAGGAAATGGAAGAATGGTTACAAAAATGTTTTCTATTTATCTGCTAAAAATGTTTCTGCAAATAAA
>JAPTGW010000011.1:3482370-3495476 GCA_029814545.1 Apogonichthyoides opercularis
CTATACCTTGTCTGAACAAAAGAAAAAAGTAAAACATAATTTTAGTAACAGAAGACAAAATGAACGTCTTTAGCCTTATTACAGAGTTGTGTTTGTGCTGCAGGCGCTGCTAAGTTTATTAGCACTACTACAACAAAACCTGGTAATGCTGCATCAACTCGACGACCAGAGGAGAGTCGTAAACAGATACAAGTGTTAGATACTTTTAAATCCACCACGGTGTCCTGCTAGGAGGGCGTCCTGGACCCTTCGCGCAACTGCAGGTTTAAGTGATGCAACAATGGATTATAATAAAACTTAAACAGTGAGTTAGAATTTTAACATTATATTGAAATGTTTACAGAAAAAAAATCCAATTGTTTACACTTCAAAACTATGGTTGATTTATCAAGACAGAGCCGACTCAAAAATTTGCTCCAACATTTTCAGAGATTTTACAAAAGCTTGGTTTCACAACATCATGACATCCGTATGGATTCTAAATCAAACAGTCTATGATCTGCATGACTTTATGCCATGTTAGGTGTCACTTTGACCTGCTTAGAACCTCTGTAAAGGTGGTACTAGACATATTTTTCAGTCGTATTTACTAGTCTCTGCTCTCACACAATGGAAACCTCCAAAAAATGCTCCCTGTGGAGCAGACACCAGCAGCGGAAAAGCCCTGAGATACTCAAAGATGAAAGTTGGGGTAGGAGCAAATTTTTAAACAGAGAAATAAAAAGGGGCACTTACTGTCACATATTGGACTTTAAAACCTTTCATGTTTTCATTTTTAAGAATCTGGCAATATTAAACAGTATTAAGTGTAAAAAAAAAAACTTCTATTTTTTTCTTTGTCAACATGGGAGTAACAATAGAGCAGCAATAGTGGGGATATTTTTGACAGTGGTGTTAAAGACTAAAACACACAGAAATAATGTCTTAAAAGTGGCTGCTAACTTTCCCAGCCTTTGAAATGCTGAGTTGAATATAATATCTAATTCAGACACCTTGAATTATCTCACTCTTTAAGGACTTGCACAACCAAAAAAACCACCTCACAGTATTAGTTGACTGTTGAATGATTAAAAAAGGAGCAGCAGTCCACACACACCCATGATTTCACAACCCACTACTTTCTTTTGAAATGTGTGTTTGTATAATGTACAGATTTTCTGTTTCCTCCTACTCTTAGTTACTCACACTTTTCACACACGTCTAGCCCGGTTCCTTTAACCTGCATACAGTGGTGTTATGCAGTATAGTGTGGAATTTTAAGAAGTGTGGTGAACTAAAACACAAAATAAAAGTTATCAGTCCAAAGAAATACAAATGGTAGGTGCTGTGCTATGGGATTTGGAAATTAAATGAAAATCAACAGAAAACAAACAACAGAGTACAAAACATAGTGTTACCTGATGATCACACATAATGTGTTCGGTCTCTTTCTGTCAGCAGGCCACCATGGCACGTCCCACCTCCTGAAAATTACAACATGGAAAAACTGAAATCAGTCTAGATGTCAGTGTCAGTACTGAGAGCAACAACCTGGACAAATATCAACATTAGCACAGAGACATACAGGACATACATATTAACATAAATAACACTGCATTTGAACCAACATTTAGGTTGATTTATCACTGATTTTGATGTGTTTTTCCACAACCTTGCTTAAAATTAGATGGCAGCAAGTTTGTTAAGGACTATATCTATTTTTACCTTTTGTCAAAACTGGGTCAAATACATTTATGGCATTCCAGCATGGGTTGAACCAGTGGTCAGCAATTCATCAACACTTTAGTCAAGTGTTAAAAGATCAACAGCCGGAGCTGGCTTCACCAGAGAACCACAGCTCTTTTCTCCCTCATTTGCTTCATCATGCACGCATGACGTTTGCTAAATGTTATGTGGTCATAGTGTTGTGGATATATCGTCTGATGTGGCTTATGAAACCAAATTGTGTGCACGTGTGTGTGAGTCCAAATGCACAGCGTGGTCTGGACCGGTGCTGTGGCCATCTGTGTGTGTGTGTGTGTTTGTGTATCCCTCATGTGCCGCCTGTTCAGTGATTCACAGTGTCAGTGCTGGGCCACATGACTGGGAACAGGTGGCATTCTGGTACGACTCCCCACCCCCAACATGCACACAAACACACACCTCCACTTACACTCTGAGAGCATGCAGCACCTGCACTAGAGCTCAAACCAGTCATGGTTAAGACACACACCCACCACACACACACACACACACACACTTAAGAAAAAGTCTCAAACTCTCACAAAAATGCCTTTAACTCAATAGACGTCGCCCCTTCTTTCTTCCTCTTCACATGTGATTACATTACCCTGTCCTCTCATAGTAGGTAGGGTTGAACCTTGCCTACACATATGAAGGTTGTGTCTAAAATCACTCATTCATTTACATACAGTAGTTCACTCAGTAGTGAGCAGTAAAGACACTTATCACTGACAGAAATCTGTAAAAAGTGACACATGCAACTGGATTGTCAGCAGAAAGTGGTGTGACTTGAAAGGTTACTACTAGTTACAATACACTGTTGGATACTTTGAAAGAAGTACATAGGGCACTGTAGAACATTTCTATATATTTGGTGTTGCCATTCAATTCCTACTCCCTCCATCTTCTTCTTTCCTGGCTCAAGGAATCACTGAATTAATTCACCAACACAAAACTACTGGGTGATTTCAACAAAGTCCATCAGTTTCTGTGACTGTGCCATTGGTTATAGTCCATGTTCAAGTGTACCATGTAACAAGAATATGAATAATCTACTAAAGAAAGCAGTTTTAGTCTGTTCTCATTATTTCAAGTCATTCAAAGGCCAGTCCTGTGCTAAAAAACTTGTTTTTATATATTCTCTCTGTCATTCCTGTTTTTTTCCTGTTTTCTTGCCGTCCTTTCTCTCTCTAATACTCTACCTGCAGGGCTGCAACATAAAACACACCCACACATGGCAGTGTCCATATGTTTTCCTATTGAGCATGTACACACAGAACCATTTCAGCATACATAGCCCGAGGCAGGTTCTATATGTATGTATGTGTGTGTGTGTGTGTGTGTGTGTAACAGTTGTGTCAATAAGAGGCAGATATAGCTGGCTCAGCCTTCACTGATCTTGAAGCCTGGTGGTTAAGAACGGCACCTTTGAACCGAAGGTCAAAGGTCTCACCCCCTAAAGGGCCACAGCTGGCCTCACTGTAAAGGTGGACTGATATGTGTCTGTAGATGTAGGTTGGGTGAGGGAGACTGTCAGTCCACCTTAAAAAGGCATCCTGAACAAAGTGCATGTGTGTTAGTGGCATGAGTCGTGTGAGTGGAATATATTCTTTTGTGACACATTGAATAAATGTCACAGGCTTTGACATAATCATTTGACCTTGATCGATATCAGGACTGTGAGGGAAGAATAGAGGGAGGGCGATATGGGAAAACAAAGACACAGTGAGAGTGAGACCTCGAGAAATGAAGAAGAAAGGAAGAAGTGTGGCAAGGTGCAATAGAAATGCACAAAGAGAGAGAAATGCAGCATTCATGATTGGTGACAGTAATAGATGAAGAGTACGAAGTACGGGTGAGGGAAAGCATGCAAGAAAAGATCAAACAGAGAGAGCGAGAGAGAGAGAGAGAGAGAGAAAGAGAGAGAAATACAAAATGGTGTTATCTTTTGTCTGTAAAGGTCAACCTGTGGGAGCATCACTCTTTGACATTAACCAGCACAGAGCGACTCAAGAGGGGTTAGATGGGAGGAGCTAAAGTGATTGTGCTTGGAGGTGGAGAGCAGATGAGGTGAGTAGGCAGAGAGGAGGATGAGGGAGGAGGACAGAAAGATGGACTGAAGATGCACTGAGAGAGGATGAGAAATAAAACAGTGAAACGGGAAAAGAGAGTCATACCACAATGAAAAAGAAAGCATCATATATGTATGTTTCTTATATACAATATGTAAAGAGAACCCTGTTTTCTAATAGATTCAAGAGTTTGAGGGAATATTAGACTCCCAAGCAGTATGAACTGACCTCACCACATGGCAGTAATCTGTCCTGATGTAGACTATTCACCAGTAAAGTGTGTTTCTGTCTATACCTCGGCCAGTGAACGGTACTGACAAATGAGTATACTTTGTTTTGAGTGTGTATGGGTACACCAGCCCAGTGAATACTGTTTTTAATAAATACAATATTCATAAAGTTGCTTTGAACACCTAAATGTGCTACAGTGACCACAGAGTGAAAAAAAATTTGATTGAATATTAAAAGTATTGTGCAGTACTATGTGTCAGTCTATGTACAGTTTCAGTGTCTCAGCTATGTTCAGTGTCTACTCACATTCCTGCACTACCTGTTTGTTTTACTAGTACATCATGGGTGGTAACAATCTTGCATTATGTTCTAGGAATGCTTTTTAAAATACACCTTATTTAAAACTGCAAGTGTTGAAAGAAATCTGACATCCTTCCTAAAGATAAACCAGACATCATGCTGTTATTGAAACCACTTCCACAAACTATTGTAGTGAGACATGGAGCAGAGCAGTACAGGTCATATCTGATAAAATCTGATCAGCAATCAGTAATTACAGCCATCACTTACATATTTAAACCCCTACTGAAAAGGATTAGACAAAATCTAGGTGTCACAAGATAGATTTAATACAACTTGAAAAACACACGCAAGTAGTAGATACAGGTCTTACGTTATCTCTGACCTTGAATTTCAACATATGCACGGTAACTATGGAATATTTGCCCACAAAAAAAACAAAAACCTCTGCAGCTTTAAGAGTGACTTTTATACTGTAGTCATCATGCTTTGAAATTATCCCATTGGGCAAATGAGATGGCTTGACTGAGTGAAGTTCCCTATGTACGAGATATGATTGGTTCTTAATTTCAATAGTCAACTTGTCATCAACTCCTGTAACAACTAGTCAGATAATGAACTGCAACAAAAAATACAATAGCTCTTAATATTTATTGCTGCAATAAAACATAGTGTCTTTCTTTTAACCAGTATATTTGGTGCACAACAAATATAATGCATAACAATGTTTGTTAAACAAATATTCAATTCAATATTCAACAAATATTGTAAGCAGCAATAAAATACCTTCCACTTATAAGTGTATTTTGTGAATAACACTTAGAGTTTGTTAAACAACTAAATACTAGTAAATTAATTTATTAATTAATTTTGCTGTTGTCTATTTGTCAACTAGCCTATTCATTGCGACCCTAAAAGAAAGCAATGTTTTTGTAAAAGTTATCTAAAACATCATGGTCAGACTTGTTTTCAGAAGCAACAAACCTAAAGGTTACACATCCCCACACACACACCACAGAAACTCACACAAACCTATCAAAAATATTCACCTTTGCTATGCATGTCACAGCAAATACTCTCATGTACAACCACAGCCATAGAGCTAAACTGCTTCACTGCAGGTTGTACACGTTGACCTGGAGTCAAATAAATCTGCTTAGATATTCATTTAGTGGAGAACACACACGTGACCAGCGTGTGTGAGCTTGTATGGCGTGAGTAGAGTGGCCATTCTCGGGCTGCTCAGATCCTTAGTCACTAGTGATTCAGTAGTTCAAGTTGAGGCAACAAACCTCATACTTACTTGTGCACACACACACACACACACACACAAATTGGCAGCTGCTGCAGAAGCATTAGTAAATGACGGCTTTTCTTCTTTTAAGTGTTTCTTCTTTCCGTCTGGGGGCACAGTCTGCCGGTGTGTCTCTGGGTCTTAGCCATTTGTCTGCTGTGTAAAGTGTTTAAAAAGTAGCCAGCTCAGACATTAATGAACCCAAAGTAATCAGCCTGTGGTGGATAATATAAATATTGATTTACGTAAACAAGCCAGAGAGCCTATCAGAACTGAGGATACTTTATTTGGGGAATAACTTCAGATCTTTTCGGAACGCTGGAATGCTGTTACACCACATCCTGAACTTCTGCAGGATGCGGCTTATGAAGCCAGGCATAAATGTTGTTTGAGAGATGACAGAAAGAAGGAAGGAAGGAAGGAAGGAAGACCTCCCTTGACATGAGTATTCAGTTCTTTAGTTTACAGATTCAATAAATTGTCAGTGCTTCTATTAGATAGTTGAAAATGATGAAGGATCAAGGGCTGTGATTTTGTGTTGTTCCTTAAAAAGCTACAGTGGTTAACATATCTCTCACCACTCAGACCCTATAAACTGGATTTAAACTCTGGGTGGAGAACATTATTTTTGTCTGCATGCATTAGAGAGGCTACTGTGTCATGTGCTTGTAAACATGCACATGTGTGTGTTAGGCCAGAGCTGGCAGCACTATAGAGAGTGAGGAGGAGTGTCAGGTTGGCTGTGGTCGGGGATGTTTGGCTCAGTGAACTTCTGCCACATGGCTACGGTAAAAGGTCATAGTCAAAACCCAAGTGTGGCTCACAAACCATCACACCCACACCGATTCCCACACGCAGACACCCACGTGTGCATATAGGGAAGGATGTAGAGATGCAATGATAGACGAGACACACAGACAGACAGACTTCCTCTTGGGGACAAGCAGAGAAATGACACCCACATAAAGAGGAGGAGGGTGACAGACAGACTCACCGACTACAGCCCGACACACACCCTCTGTCTGAAAATCCTACAGCCACGAGCCCACAACCAGACAAATAGGAAAAAAAGGAGACAGAGAGAAGAAGAAAAGGCAAGAATGAACAGTTGGTAATAAATCGTGTCTAGACAGACGCTAATGAAAGCAGCCCAGCAGTGTCTGCTGCCAAAAATCAAGACCTGTGAACAGTAGAATTTGTGTGTGTAGGAGAATGTGTGTTTGTGAAAGCACATGCAAACCAGTGTTTGATTAATGTAACCCCTTTAACACTTGTCATGCGCTGTGTCTACCCTCACTGTCCTTCCTCTCTCTTTCTCACACACACAAAGCACAGCAGTTGAGCAGATACTGTAGCTTCCCTCACAGCTGTACGCAGCGTTCAGCGCCACAGCAGGTGACAGCGGCGCAGCTGTGTGACGTCAATCCTCCAAAATTAAACATGACTTTGTCGACTTGTCAACTCAGCTTTAAAAAAACACTACTAGATTCATATTTATAGTGTTAATGACCAAGCATAAAATTCCATTAGTGAGATATACTTCGTTCTACTTCCATCATCAGGATATGACTCTTATTTTACAGAACTTCAGCAGACGTTTTGTGAAATAATGTCTGTACATTAACAGACTGCAAAATGGTGAAACAGACAAGGAATGTTGACCACTAAATCTTATAACATGCAACTTACACTGCATCAGCTACAGAGGTCTCTCAACACTACAGACTGAGGTAGCTGAAAAACAACAACACGAGAAAGAAGAGGAGTACGTAGCCAACAAGCCTAAACTTGCATCACCCACAAATATACACATAGTCAGAGAAACGTGGCCTGAGGCACCCCTACATAGAAGTTACACTAAACAAACACTTAAAGAACAAGAAGAAAAGAACACAATCTCATGTTGAAAACTGTAAGTGGTGGGACTCTTAATGAGACACAACAACACCTTTTGAGGAACTCGCTGTGTGTATGAGCAATGACTGATGTGTTTATGAGCAGGATGTGTTTAAGGCATTACCCTGATAAGATAAACCTTTATTCGTCCCTCAGTGGGGAAATTGGTAATGATGATGTAGCCTTTAACATCTCTAGGGCTAAGTATGCAAGATGGAGAGCAGTTGGACAAGCCCTGCCAAGCCTACATACCTGTACGATTGTGCTAAACTGTAGTGTACTATCTAGTTGCACAACTCCATTTAAATTAACTGTCACATACCAAATGGACTGACTCAGGGTTTTATAAAAAGGCTGCTGTGTGTGTGTGTGTGTGTGTGTGTGTGTCTGTGTTCACTCTAAACCACAATGATTTCATGCCTATTAAACATCAAAGGTGGAAATGGAAATGTCTCATTGAGTCAGTTGAGTTCAGGATGAACTTGGAGGTAGAACTTGGCTATGGTACAGTTTGCATGCAGTAGACTGTTTTTGTACAGGTTACTATGGGGGTATGTGTATGTGTAGTGTGTGTGCAGAAATGACTGTGTGTGACCTAAGCTGCATCTTCGGCATCTGCTCACAAAGACCTCTTTATCTAGCTGTGGCACACGTGATCCCCACATGGTGGCTCACACCGTCTTCTCAGGACCACACACACTTGCAATATGACAAGCACTCGATCATTTCTACTGGCAAGTATGCATCCAACTGTACGACATATACACATACGACCCCCCCCTCCTGTTCTGTGTCTAAATGGTGAGTCTCTTCCATAGGGACTGCACTTAAAGGCAACATATCAGTGTCTGGGAGGAGGGGGGAGGCTGTCTGGATCCCCTCCAGACACTGTGACCCTGTATTTCCGGACTTGGGCCGGCGCCACAGCAGACGGGCACACACATATACAAGCCCATCTGTAATCAGACTGCAATTGCACATTTACTACACACAGATAGTACAGTACAGAGGGTGCAGATAGACAGTAAAACGGATGTGTGTGTAGGTGGTGAGCCCCTCCCAGCTTTACCTGTCACACTTCACTGTGTAATATCTATTAAAGTGGAAATACCATAACAAAGAAACCAAGTCTTGTGAGGAGACAGAAAGCAGAACAGAACACAACAGAGACAGGCTTTGCAGAAATCTATTTCATGGTGTGGATGAGAAACATTTCAGATCCTCTATCTCACACCATATTTAACACAAAAGGAGTGTGACAAGTAAGGCTAACCTATGGCTTTAGATAAACAAGAATGTGAATATTTTTCGTTACAGTCTTTGTATTGAATTTTTATGATAATATTCATCTCTGGTAAATCCAAGTATTACGGATTTAAATACATTTTGCTGCCTTTACTGACTGCACCTGCTGATAGATTAGTATATGAATATGACTGCAGCTAAACGCTTAAAACTACAATGAAAATGTGGGAAAAGGTTTTTAGTGGAAGAATAATTTTGACTGTAAATAACCAGCTCTCCTGTATCTTATAAAATCTACCTTGACATGAACACAAATGTGCTGATGTCTTCAGAGGACAGTGATTCGCTGTGTGTGTTACTGATCACTACGTTTTACCACATCTGATACATCTTCAGGCATGAAAAATGAACAACTAGTATGAGTGTTGTCTCCTCAGGGATAAATAATCAAAGATGCCTATAAATATTGTAACATGAGAGTGTTGCTGCAAATGTGTCTGGACTGAACAACATGCAAATATCCCATTGCAATTATTTTGACAGCAATAAGATTGAGTGGGAATAGTTTGAATATTAATCATTGCTTTTCATTGTCACTGAAAAAGATATAAAAAAGGTGTGATGTTTACATCAGTCTGTACCAAACGTGTGTTCGCTTACATGTGGAGATTAATATTTGTAGGCTAGAGCATTACTGTTGCGCCACAATGCTTGATTTAGAAAAAGGTATGCTGTGAGACATTTCACCATTATGAGAAAAAAAATCAGTTCATGTGATTTGCATATTGCACATGGTAATACTGGAAGTGCAATAGCATTTAAATGAATCATTTGGCCCTTGTGTCAATATAACCTGCATGAGGAGGAACTCAAGCGACTTTATTCCGGGGGGCTGGTTTTTCTTGATTTGCAAATCTGTCAGCGTCGCCATGGAAATACTCTACCAATCGTGTTGAAATCATTCGTGTAATCCTTTTCCATAGGAATTTGAGAGCAGGCAGCCTTATGAACATTCACCACACACACTAACATACTTCGTCCACACTAATGTGGCTTGTGATCCATTCACATTGTGTATTGTGTCTTTATTTGAGGTGTGTGCACTGTGCATGTCTCCGTTCTCATATTTGATGTGAGCATGTGTGCGTGAATGTTCATAACTATGTGTTGGAGACATGCCTCTGTGTGTGTGTGTGTGTGTGTGTGTGTATGTGTGTGTACAAATGTGTCCTTGACCAGCTGCACAGAGCAGAGGAAATGAGGCGGAACTCAATCTGGTCCACACCTGTCTGTCTCTCTCTAGAGGGTGGAGCCTAAGGCCTCAAATGTACATACACATACATGCACACACGCACACACACATCCTCCAAAAGGCTGTGTTCACACTCTGTATGAGCAGATAGATTATGCATGCAGCAGCCAGCTAAGGAGCTTGGATCTATTAATGTATGCACCGAGACAGTTTTATGTTTGTGTATGCTTCATGAGAGACAGGGAAGGACGGAGAGAGAAGGGGAGAGCAATGATGTGTATGTGTGTTTATGCTTCATAATGTGCAGCGAGAAAGGGAGACATTAAAAGAGTGACACACATTAAGTGTAGAGGAAGAGAGGGTGACAGACGGCTGAGTGGAGCGACTTCTTTAGGAGGAATCAGACAGGAGTGAGGGATGAGGTGGATGGAGAAAAGATGAAGAGAGTCAGAGCCACACAAGGACACTGTGAGAGAGGGAGAGAGAGAGAGATTGCAGCGGTATGGGAGGGTGGAGGGGGGTTACTCCGGGACGCCAGAACCCTGTGACATGACACAGATGCACAGTGCTACTGTGCAGAGGGGCAGGGGAGGAGGGTATAAAGCAGCAAAAGAGAAGAAGAGAAAAAGAGGGGGATGGGTGTGTGTGTGAAAGCTCACTGCTTTACTGCTCTACTTCCACATTAGTCTGTGGAGAAGATGACACCAGACACAGAGTGGCGATGTAAACATGAGCATTTGTGTTACACTGTAGGAGCTACATGAAGCATCTTAGCATCGAATAATAATAATAATAATAAGGAAACTTTTATGGATACTATGACAAAGAGCTAGTTTTTTTAAGTGTCTTACAAAGGTTTCTCTGACTGTTTTAAATTCTAGGGCAAAACTAGTGCCTAAATTATAGTCTCCGCATTACTGCAAGATCAGTGGATGGTTTTCTGCAGTAAATTTCATCATGCTCAAGCCTACAAGGATAGAAACTGCACAGGGTGGGTGTACAAAGACAGGCAATGTAAAATGCACACATCTAAACATGTACCATTTTGGATGATATCCAGGATTTAAAGTAGATGTGATGTGTTTTGACATTCGGGGTACTTCAGCGTTTCAACCTGACAATGCGAAGCTTCCAAAATTAGTGATAATATGTGAAAAGAACAACCTGGCACCTTTTAGGGCTGTTACTGATCAATCTGCAGATTATTTCCCTGTTTAGGTGACATCTTCATTGTGCTTGTTTTAAGCACAATGCCAAAATAATTGACTGACATCTTGAAAAATTTCCCATTTTGAGGAGCTGAAAAGCAAATGCTTGACATTTACTCTCTAGAAAAATCACTTGAAGTGCCTGTTGTCTTTATTTCTGTTTTTTTTTTTTGATCCACTAAATGGTTACGCGATTCATCACCTAAGCACCTCAAGTATCTTTTGAAAAACACCAGATCTAAAATGTCTTTTCTATTTTACTTTATAATCATATAAATGAGTCTTTTGTGATGTCATTATTATTTATTTATTTGCCTGATTTAGATCATAGTTACCCTTTCTAGGTCAGTAATCATTAATATTGCTCTCTAAGTAAGTGTGACTTGTTTTAATATTTCTAATGTGTGCCACTAGGTCAGATTTGGCTGAACCCTGTCTGCATTACTTTAGAGAGCAACATCTAAAGAGGGTGTGTAGGTACAAGATTAAGCTTCATTTTGTAAATGAGGATTCGAGAAGTCAAAGGAAGACTTTCTTCCAGTATGATTATCCTCTGCAGTAGGGCTTCGGTAAACTGAAAAACACCAGGGAGCAAAGTAGAAACAGGAATCTTTGTGACAGGAAAGTGGGGGTACAGGAAATTTCATCTTAATATAAAATCAAAATTAATGGCTGCCAGTCATCTTCCCTACTACTAAGTCTGGTGATGTATTACAGACCAACAGTGATGTTTAATTATGTGTCACATGTAACAGTTTTAATGCAGAAACACACATTTGATCATGTATGTAAATTATATATGCTTCTCCATCACACACACACACCCACATTCCAATCTCATTTCCAAGTTGCATGGAGAGGACCTTTGCAGCACAAGAGATAGCTCCCACCCACACATACAGTACAATTATTTCATCTCAGTGCAGAATGCCAAACATTACCATACATATATGCACACAGGCAGGCTATCAGTCTGCCAACATGCAACAGACGAGCCCTCCATCCATCTCTACCCTCTCCCCCCATTCATCTCATCCACAGCCTGCACTCCCTTCACACCTGCCAGGCCTACAGCAAGGTCACACACCTCAATTACCCTGCGTGCACACACACACAACCACACACTCAGAGGGAGTGTGATAGGGAGAGAAGATAAGAAAGGAGGGGGCGAGAGCAGATTTCACGCTACCCTGAGCACTGGCTAGCATGCACCAGTGTTTCTGACATTTTATTTATGATCTGCAATGTTCAGTACCTGCCCTCTCCTCTTTTCTTTATCTCCCTCTTTGTATCTCTGGTTAGAGCATTACTCTCAGATAAATGCCTGAACATAGACAAATGATGGTTTCCTGTGGTATATTCTGACTAAAAGTAAAATCACAGTAATTTATAGAATGGCATAATTAAAAACCTATTTATTGCAAGAAACTATTTTTTTTTTCATCAGCCAGTGCAAACATAATTCTGGTGAACATTTCATATTATAATGCTCCCAAAAATGTCATTACATTTTCTAAATAAAAATAGTCAAAATAGCTGCGAGCAGTGTAACATGAGTGCCTGTTAAAAGACTTAATAATCAGCAGCTTAACATCACCAACAGTCTGGGTATCAGGAAGAATCATCGACACTAATGTGCCTTCCAAATAACACACCGTGAATCCTAATGTGTCTAATAGCCATATTAATGTACTCGCCCTGAATGTGATCCTCCTATTAAGGCTTTTTGAGTTTGCAGGCAGACTGCTGTTCACCCATGCAGCCACAGGAGGCAGCCAGCTGTGTTTACACTGTGAACTAATACAGCCGCCATATGGCAACAGAGTACAGGACACACACACACACACACACACACACACACAGACACACACACACACACACACACA
>JAPTGW010000011.1:4244769-4258933 GCA_029814545.1 Apogonichthyoides opercularis
GCACGTATTAGCATTAGCTATGCTAGCACTCCAATGCTACCTACCTGTGTTGAGGCTTGGCTGGCCTTTGGGTCTACTCACAACACTGCAATAAACGCAATTTCTGCTCGGAAGCGTAAAACGTCCACTCAACACCAGCTAGCACGAAGATTTTCGGTATTTTCCCACTTCGTGACTTTGAAATCTATTCACTTGTTCATTACGAGAAGTTGTAAACACCGTGCGCGGCCATGTGTCTCCCAACTATCGCGAGAACTGCAGTGGAATTCCTGTAACACCCTTCCTCCTCTTGTGTTCATTTATTCATATCTTGTATTGTGATAACCCTCTGACTTTTGCACAAACACTTAAAAGATAAAGTTGGTCAGTAAGAAACACAGTCAGTCGTTGCTAAATGCTGTTTTAGTATTTATTTGTTCTTCAAACAAAGCCAAACTATTTACACATATTTCAGTTCTTTTCCAAAAGAGTTTCCATAACATGTATGCTGTTTTATTAACAACATTCAAAGACTTAATGAGTGAAAGAGCTGAGCTGACCAGGGGTAAGATTTTCATACCATCTTTTAGGTCACCTTTGTTAGAACTACTAAATGACAGGACAGACTGCTATAGGAGGTTATGAAAGGCGACAACTAACCATCCAGGGCTTTTGACAACACAATATTGTAATTTATCTTTCCTTAAAAGCATTTGGAGTGCAGTAAACTGCACATTAAGAGACACTGCATGACTAATACAGCACATCAGTCTTTTAAAATGTCTAACATATGCTTGATTATCAAAACCATCCACAAACAAGAGACTTGACATTATGTTAAAGTCAATTTCTGTTCTTGCAGCTGATAATAAATTTAGTAACCATTTATTATTACTCCAGTATCGTTTAAACAGTTATGACATATTTCCAGTGGCATTTTCGGTTTACAGTCAACTATGGGAGGATACTATTCATCACAACCTCAGCTGTATAACAGACTGTATAACAAGTTTGAGTTTACATCTTTGTTGAGTTATCAGTTGTCATTTGGATTAAAATTTGTATATAATTAAATTATTACTAGTTAACTAAAAGCACAAACTTCACAAATCCACTGAAATATGCATGGAACAAGAACACGAATCTGTGAGTTGGAATTTCAGATGATGCACAATTCATTCATCTATTCCTTTTCTCTTCAGTGCCATCGGGCTGATAAGCAGCACTAAGGAAAGGCCGTCCGGGTAAAGTTGTAACTCACCCCATTGGTTTAGTGTCAAAAGTAAAATACTATACATATTTCAAATCATGCAGTCATACTTCTTAATATAAGCCCAAGTCCTCAAAAATGTAAAAGTACCTAGTAGTTTGCAGAACAGTTGCCCAGGATTGAAAAGGAAAAAAAAAAGCTGCAATGTGTCTTAATTTCATGTCCTGTCATTGTAGTTTAGCCCAACAATATTTAACTTTTTTCCCTTGTTTAAAAATCACACAGCAACTGATGTGTGATTTAACCCAATTCTGTGTATTGTGCCTGGTCAACTCAGGTCTCAACTGTACAGACTTCAGCCCTTTAATTCAGCCTGCACCCTCATCAATAATCTAAACAGGAAATCTGAACAAATTCACTCTTCATTTTATGGAAACCAAAAGGGCAAATAAGTAAACCACCAGCAAAAGCATATGAATCAAGGATAGCTTGCGTCTCTATTCTGCAGCTAACTAGTAACTTTCATGGTGATCAGTTGTACATTTTTCAGGATAATAGAGAACAAGACAGTTCTGTTAGCCGACAGAAAACAGTCTTATTGAAAGCTCTTTTCTCTAGCTTTAGTAGTTAACAAGGTGGTTTCCAACACAAATTCACTATTGTTTAAAGAACATTTTCAGTTAGCCATCCAGGACTGAGCTATACAATTTAAGGCATGTTGAACAGAGAAATAAAGCAAAAACCACTATGAGGAAAAAAAAAAAAAAAAGCAAAACAAACAAAAAAAAAAAAATCAGAACACAAACTTTTACAATATTTACAAAGCGGACTGCTCAGCATTTATACTAATGAGCATTGATGCCTTTGTGTTTGTGTGGTTTGATTGATGTAGCCCTCTAATGTGTGCAGACATGGTTCCAGAGGAGAGCCAGTGTAATTGAGTGTACATTGCTGTAGGTGTGAATGTAGTGTCTACACTCCTTTGGACTCTATGTGACATGTTGCTACGTGTATGTGTTTTGCCATGTTTTAAAGTCTTTGTTTACTTTTTTGTACAATTCTTTCAGTTTATCCAGTTCTGCAGCTACAGGGGTTAATGGTGGCTTAGATGTATTCAAGCCACGGCCAACAAAACAAAACCCAGCTCTGTGTCTCTGACATCTGGGCAGGAGGGCACGTCTTCTGTCCCGCTGGTTAGAGGACCTCTGAAAGAGTTTCAGGCTGACGTGGATGACGAGCTCTGAGCAGATCGTGCCTCTATAGTTGCCGAGGAGTTACTCCTCTCACTCATCCTCTTCCTCACTGGAGAGCATCGAACCAAATCCCAAACACTTCCAACATAGATGGGATCCACGGTCGATAAACCTGTAACTTCATCTGTTAAGTGTCCAACTGATAATGCCATTGCTTGCCCGGTCCCAGGTCAAGACAGAAAAGTTTCCTAGGGTTTGAGTTCAAAGGACAGGCAATAGGGTTAACTGGGTCATGGGCTGGCTGAAGATTAGATCCTCCTTGCAGAGGGCAGCAAATAATGCACAGCCGGACTCCTGTAGAAACAGAATACAGAAAGCACAAACAACACCATCACCACCACACAGAAACTTCAGAGAACACAAGTAAAAGCCATCGTTCACAAGCACTGGAGACACTCAAATTAGAACACAAGTATATGTCACTTACCAATGCCAACAATTTCCTCATGCAGTCACTCTACAGCTCTCGAGACAGGCAGCAGGTTGGGAAACGAAGCAGACGAACCATTCCAATGGCTCTTTAAACCCTTGTCTACCTTTTTTTTTTTTTTTTTCGGTGCGTGTTGATCAGACACTCTTGGCGAGGTTCTTCGTAGCCACTGCAACATCCATTTTTGATAAGTAACTATCAGTCAGTCCTGGAGCCACTGTAGCATGTCCAACACCATAGTCCGTGTGGTTTTCCCTTCCATTCCCATGTATTTCAGGGTTACTGGCAAACTGAGGGAAACTCACCCCGAGTCCATCTCAAACTATATTAAAAAAAGATTGTTTTTTCTTGAAGAACATTCACTCCATATGTTCAATGTCTCATGAATTTTCCTTCATCGATTTGCAATTTTTTTTTTCTACTCTGAAAGGTAATACAAAAATATGGTTATATACAGGAGGTGGGAGAAGGCGTGCTTCTCGAGTCTCTTATTTCAGTTTGGGAATATCTTTTCAGTGACTTTGTCAAAGTCGTAGCAATCCTCCTGTTGTAATTGTGCTCCCATCCCCAAAATGGTACCTCACAGCTTGAATGAACAAAAGTGCATAGGTGAGTTGGTGAGGGCAGGGTGTGAGTGCTTATGAGGGATGAGGTGAAGACAAGTGCACGAAGCAGGTGTACTCATATCGCCCTCGGAGTTCCCTCTAGGGTTATGTAGCCCTGCACTCTGTTCTCCACATAACAGAGCCAAGCCTTGATTTTCTCCATGCCTCTGCTCAATGGTTGATCATCAAGTCTCAGGATCCATGACCACAGAAAAAGGTCCAGATCTTGTCCATGTTGTTGTGATGCCTGCCACTCTTCCTCAAAAGGAGAGGAGGAAAAAAATAAAAAAAAAAACACCACTAAATGACCATATGGCAGAAGCGCACTTGCAAACCCCACCCATCTAATGTGGGAACAAAAAACAAAAATAACGAGGAAAAAAACTGCACCCACAGATATCCATGTGGTTTGTAAACAACCAAAGCTCCAGTATGGAATAGAAAGAGTCTTTTCTGTTAAGTCACTATTTGTACGACCAGGATTGTAGAGGCAGTGTGTTCAACTGTATCCATCCCGAGTTTTTTTTTTCTTCTCCACTGTGTAAATTAAAAAAAAATAATAAAATAAAATTTAAAAAAAGAGAAACAAAAACCAAAAAAAAAAGACCTCGCTAACATCTTTGAAGTTTTTTTGTGTTTTGTTTCCATTTTTGAAATCTTCTGAGGAAAAAAAAAGTCTGTATCAGCACGGGTTTCTTGTTATTTTTTTTGGAATACATTCAATATTTTCTTAAGAAATAATACACACTTCACATGGCGATAATGAAACAAAAATGAAAAATTAAGGAAAAAAAAAAAATTTAAAACACACAACAAAAATAGCAGCCCCAAGTGCTCATTATCTTAGTCCAAATACTTTTAAACTTTGTATATAATGTATATATTCATATATATTTTTCATTAAAAAAGAAAACTCGTCATTATCAAATTGCAACAACGAATAAGTAACACAATATGCTAACATTTCATGCACCATTCTGTGCACTTGCACATTAAGATGCTGTTTTTTTTTTTTTTCAAAGTCAGAAACTCGACACCTTTCATTCACAAGTTCGAGAGCTGACAAAAGGCAATGTGATCACACCCCAGGAAAACCAACCGGACTAACCTTCTGATGGATCACCCCAAGACTCAACTAGAAATATTTACGATATAAACTTACATACTTGACATACACTGTGCTGAGCACTGACACACGTCACACTTGCTCTCAAAAAAGAGTTAATGTCTCAATGGCCACGCACCCTATCCAAGGTCTTAGGCACAAATGTGCATTCATACACATACAAAAAAAGCACATGTATTCAAAATGAGTACCTGTAGTCTTAACTCATTTCTATTAACAGTAAATGTACATGCACACTAAAACACACACACACACATACACACACACACACACACAGTCTCATTCAATGCACACACAGTAATATCCCTCATGATTCACCCCATCTGTTAAACCTTACAGGTCTACAGATAGCTCCCCTAAGGGAGAAGCTAAGGGAAATAACCTAGTGGTGGTCATGTGATGAGCAAAGCTAACATTTACAAATGTATGCATTTCTATTAAGTCTATGTAGGGATGAAGAGCTGGTGAGAGAAAGGATGTGTTGTGCAATTGCCCTCTCTCTCTCTCTCATTTACTCTGCCACTTTCAAAACACGCAAACAGTCCCCATTTGGATAAGGGGACATACACACATACACTACTCATGAGAATACAAAATTACCATTTGAACAAAAAAAAGACAAAAATGGCCTCTTAAGTTTCATACATCTTGGTAAGCAAAAAAAAAGAAAAAAAAATATTGTGCAGACTGGTATATTACGACACAAACCAATCATCACACTCAGTCACTCTCACAGTCATTCATACACATTCACAAAAATATTTACTTCTCTAACTAACCCCATTTGTTTGATTTTTTTGTTGTTTTTGTCATTTCTTTTTTAGGCAAGTGCAAATCTTCAAGTTTTTTTATAATCCATTTTTCAATAGCTTTACTTTTTATATAAACGTAAAAAAAAAATGCTAAACAAGAGAAATATCAACAGTGTTTGTCTTTCGAGAAAAGGATTTGCTCTCTGATAAGGTTTCAACTAAAGGTCCCCCTGACTTTGAAAACCTAACATCCGGACCATTCACCCCACTGTGTCTCCACCCCCTTCCAGTTCCAATGCGCACTGATAATGTGTATGTACACATACCATATGCGCACTAATTCCCATACACGCACACATACACACGTGAAAAAAAAAAATTCAAATCCCATCTCAATAAAGTGCATTAGTTCAGTATAAGGTGCTTAATCTTTTGAGTGCCAGAGGATACCCATCTTCCTTTTAACCTCACCCTTCCTCACCCCCTCTCCCCTGCTCAAGTGATCAACTGGTGCAGCAGGGAGCCCTTTTTCTATTAGAGGGAAGGAAAGGGTAGGAGGCACAGATCCAGGCGCCTCCACCCTGCACCTCCCCTCTCTCACTCCCTCTTCCACTACCCCCCACCCCTGGTTCCCCCAGCAGTGCACATTCGTCATCAGGTTTGTCTGATTAAAAGACAGAAGGCCTCAGGTAGCTATTGCTGCTGCGCTGCGTCACATCAGTAATCCTCCACCATCTCCATCTCATTCAGGCTCATACACTCGCCCGTGTTGTGGAATGAGTACCCTGCAGGGAGGAGGGGAGGGGAAGGTGGGCAGAGAGAGGAGAAGGAGAGCAGAGTCAGATCAGAGGAGGAAGGCACACAAGGGAGCTGACAGAGCGGGCTTAGATGGTGTAGGTCAGGAATAAAGATGCAATCCAGAAATGATTCAATCGTCTCAGTTTGACGAGTTTTTCTGTTCTGCAAGTTTTTCAGTGTTTGTAATGCAATGCCAATCTTTGTGAAACAATAACAACATAGGAGGCATGTACAATCTCACATATTGGTTCTGTCAATCCCTTTAAAATCAAAGTCTTTGTTTAAAAACACTTATCAGGTTGAGGTTTATTTGACTTATCAGTCTTAATACTCTGAGTATTGTACATCCACATAATAGATTACAAAAGCCAAATTGACGTCCAATTACATGTTCATCTTTTTACATTTTATTCTGGTGTGAGCCAGGTCCCATTTCTGAACAACCCATGTGTATACACATAAATAAACTTCAGACATGAACCAGCCTACCCTCCACATACGACAGTGGATAGAAGATTTTCTGTGCTTGCCTCACACATCTGAACTTTAACTTCACCTTTTTCACATCTTTATTTGATTCCAGTTAATTGCATTTCCCACTGGGCTTTCTTGTGTATGCAATGTAACTTTGATGAGGAAATGTGTGGCTATACCTCAGATGTCAGACTGCTGAAAGAGTGTGTGGTTGTTTCATCATAATGAGCAACTGTAGTCCCATCACAATCCTTGTTTATAGATTCTGACCATTACAAGATGCATGAAAACAAAAAGAAGTCTTATTAAATCCCGATGACGTCACATACCTAAGATGCTGGGGTCAGAGTGCAGCATCATGGGCTGTTTCTTCTTCATCTTTCCTCCCTGGTTGTCATAGAGACCAGCCTTGCCCATGTGGTTGGCTTGAAACATGGACTGCAGGGTGCTTGGGTTCATACCTCGCATTGAGTCCTGAAGAAAGAAAAAGGGAGAAAAGATGCTGAGGATGAGGCAGAGTGGAAACACAGACGTGAATAACTATCTGACAAATGTTTTAAATATAAATTAACCACAAGGCCGATAAACATAAGTGGTGTTGATAGACTGCAAATGCTGTTAACAACCTCAGGGTTCTTGCTTGTTTTTAAAAGAAACAGTACTTAAAAAGACACCCCTCCACTGTTAGTCAGAAGTGACTTGGAGAACAGAGTTGTTAAACAGTGCAACCCAACTGTGGTTTTTGTGACTATATGGTTTAATTACTAAGGGAGGAGCAGCCTCATAAAGGACTACATTCCTTTGATTTTTAGCTAAAACAAGCCCCAATTCCCATCATAGACTTTAACCTCATCGGTGTCTGATTATATAACAAACAGGCATATTTGGATTTACCTGCAGAGGGAAGTTCATGTTTAATCCAGCCGCTTCCTTTGATAACTGGGAAACACGGAGAAGAGAAAAGGAAACTTACACCTTTCAGTTCAGAGACAAATGAAACACATTAATGATGCGTGCATGTAACAAAAATAATTATGCTCTGTAGTTGAATTAATTATGTTTAAGTCCATTAGTTTATGTGTTAATAAATAAAGGGATTCTTCACCTACCTGCTGCTGCTGTCTCTGTTGGTTGGCTTTCTGTTTGGCACGACGCTCCAGGAACTGTTTGGCAAACTCTTTGGCTTCCACTGTGTCCCCTAGGTAGGACCGGATGAAGTCCAGCACTGCATAGGGTGACTCCACCTCCTTCAGGTACGCCACAATTGTGGCAACTTAATGAAGACATGTGGGTAAAATAATTAGTAAAACTGCAAATATCATGACTGCTGACTTCAATATATGTGAGTAAATACTAAAAACAAGTTGCAGTAAACACACAGTACTCATCTGCATACACCAAGGGTGAATTCAGTCCACCCTTGACATTGGTAAATACATAAAGAGTGAGCAGCCTACCATCCAGAGAGGAGGAGGAGTTGTTGGCAGAGGTGTTGAGAGCATGCAGCATCTGTTCACACCAGGTGGTGAAGCCGTCCTGAGGCTTCATACCCTGCAGCAGCTTCAGCAGCTTCTCCTCCTCCTCTGTCCGCTTCCGACGCATCATGTACTGATCGCTGCAACAGCAAATAAGATGCATTCCGTATGGTAAGCAACTGAGAGACATACACACAATCAATCAACATAACACTGTTGTTTGTTTGAACATGTGTAAAGTATCAACGGCACCAACATCTGCCAACTTTACATTGCCTCCATGAGTGATACCATGGCATTGAAAATGGATATACAGCCAATAAATGCATTCTACTACATGGATTCTGCTTGTGTGTACCTGAGAGAAGGGCTGCTGCGGCTGTTCTTCAGGCCCATGTTATTGTTGCTGTTACCACGCAGGCTGGACTGGTTCTTCACAGCCTCATCCCACATGCCCATGCTGCCTGCAGAGCCTCCGCTGCCAGCCTTACCCTCCATACCCCCAGCTCCGCCCCACATGCCAACACCCTCCCACTGGCTTCCAATGGAGGAGCTCCCCATGGACATACCAGTGTGCTGAAATCAGGGAGAGAAATTTGACCAATTATAACAAATATTTCATTTTCCATGTGCTGGTGAGCATATATTTTTTGTTGTTTGAACTCACGCGGTCTCTCTGCTGCTGAGCTCTCTGTTGTTGCTGCTGCTTCAGGAGCCTTTCTGCTTCCTGTTGCATTTCCAGTAGAGCCAGAGCTGGGGATTTTCCTGACTTGGCGAGGCCTGAGGAGGGAGCCCCACTCCAGCCTGAGCCACCAGCTCCAGGCCCCTGTTGCTGGGGAGCCTGCTGCAGCAACTTCATGATCAGTTCCTGTTGCTGACGACACTACAGGAGGACAAAACAGAAATTAAAAGAAGAGTAACGTCGTCATTTATTGCTGGGTGACTACATCATCAACTAAAATAAGACACCTTATTCGAAAAAAGCTATAATGTTTAACCTATTGAAAAAGACAGGATAGCTCAACAGAAGAAAAAAATTTAAGGAAATGAAATGTTTTTCCCCCCCCACACTTTACCTGCTTGCGTCTGAAGAGCTCTTCCTCCTCCCTCCTCTTCTGCTCCTCCTGCTGTCTTCTCTTCTCTTCTCTTCGCTTACGCTGCTCCTCCTCCTCACGCTTCGCCCTGAGTTCAGCGTCTCGCCTCTCCTGCTGGAGCTGTAAGAAAAACATCAGGATTTAGATGGAATAAAAAAGCTCAAAATAAAACTTGAAAACCTTCCTTCTACATTTCTGACAACTGATGTAAATGGATAGTTATTGTGTTAATGGTCACTAGTTATTGGTACTTCAAGGCAAATGGAAATGCTTTAATCAGGGTTCCTACAGGTTTCTACGAGTTAAATGTAAGACCTATTTAAAACTACTTAGAACCTAATTTAATGCCTATTTCAGGGCCATATTGGGAAACATTTGTGATTCCCAGAATATATGAAAATGTATTTATTTACAGATAGAATATTGCATACATACTGTACACAGAACTGGAGGCTACAAAGTTAGCGATAATTGGTTCCCAGTTTCATTATATATTGTCGGGCTGGAACAGCTGGACCTGAGGAGACTAATGTTACTTTCTTTCTAGTTTGGACATTTCCCAGACACATTTAAACTCTATACAGTGAACAAGTTTATGGCAATATAACTTAAGACCTACTATGTTAAATTTAATACCTTTTAAAGGCTTTTTTAAAAGGTATTAAATGCAGATGTGCAAATTCAAGACTTAAGACCCTGCAGGAACCCTGTTTAATTAATTTTAGTCAAGTTCTCAGCTGATAGTATCACGTCACTAGTATAAACTGTACATTTACATGAGGTGTGCATATGTACAGTGCACAGTAAAACAGGACAATGGAGAGACTGAACGGTTATCATATAATTCACCTTTTGAAGCTGTTCAAGAGTTGGACCCTGAGTTGTTATGTCCCAAAGACTGGCTTCACCACCTAGACAGAGAGAGAGATTAAACAGGGTTAGTTTGGCCTCACTAATTCCAATCAGCTTATGCCTCTTCACCACATGTGTATTCACATGTACAACCAGTGTCATGATAGATAGTACCTGACGGCTGTGAAGCTGAGGTATGCATGTCCCACATGGACCCTGTATCTGGCACTGACATCGACCTGTTCATCGAAGGCATCATACTCTGCTCACTGCACCTGCATGACAAAGATTTTTAAGTAAATGTCAACAATTGTCCATAATGTAAATGACAAACTTTAAAACAGCCAAGTTTCTACACTAGTTTTGACAGGTAAGGTGACTCAAACCCCACACCTTCTCACAGACCCACCTGTTAATGAGCTGGAATAGCTGCTGCTGCTGTTGGAGCTGCTGATAAAGAGCTGCTGCTGCCAGCTCCTGTTGTTTTTTCAGGCGCTCCTGGTCCAGGTTTCCCTGAATAGAAAGGGAAAGAGATGAAAACTAGTGTTAACATCATAAACCAAAAACATTAAAATGCATATATAGTGATTGAGTCTAAAGCTAAATTATCTAGACTTATTTTTTTCCATGAAATTTTCACATCACAATGTAACACAAATTGATGCTGTCTATTTCTATCATTTTGAAACTATTCTACAACCTGTGCCTGTGACCTATGAATACAGACATGTGTATGACCTTGATATTATATCAAAACCAGGGGGCTATCACACACATAAATATCTGATCAAATTGCATTGGCCCAGATTAACTTGCCCTTCTCTGCTCCATTTGAAGCTTATTTACCATTACTTTTACAGGAGGCCACTGCATAATGGGCTTTTTATGACTGAGGGAAAGTGGGCTAGAGCTATAAACCAAAGAGGTAATTATAGTGGAACAGTCAAAACTGTAGCAGCATTTTTTTGTCATAGCATCAAACAGCACCCACTAGAGTAGGTATACACATTATTTCATTTAACTAATTTTACAGGGGGTAATTACACCTGCAAGCAATACTATTCAACACAGACATTTAAGATCCTTTATGAAGGAAACACTTTAATTAATCTTAATCATGATCACTGTTCTATTACCCTGATGTGTCTATCAACAATCTTTCTCCTTTGCATCCTCCCCTCCCCATCATCTGCATTGGCTGAGCTCTGACTCACAGTCCCGGCGGGCCCCCGGTTGGGCTGCGGGCGCTGCGGTGGTGGTGGCTGTCTCACCAGCAGGGGCGGCGGGGAGGGCCCAGGGGCGAAGGGCACACGGCCCCACATCTTGATGACATCCCCCAGGGGTTGGAAGCCCTCGTCGCAGCCCCGCTTCACCAGCAGGGTCATGGTGAAGTAGCCAGCCTGGAACCACTCGCACATCTCCAAAGTGGTGAAGGGACCTGGTTGTGGGTGGAAAAAGACAATACATAAGCCAACACATAAAAAACACAAAAAAACCCTACTGATCCTGAAAATTTATATTACCCAATTTCTAAAACCAGAGAATTTAAAATAATGAGATCAATATGTTGTGTGTAGAGTGTACCCTGGATCTCTCCCTGTGGGTCCTTGTAGAACCACTTCATGGCGGCCTCATGTGACAGCGGCAGAGCGGCTGCTGTGTTCCTGCTCTCCTGATGCTGTTGCAGAGCCTGGGTGAAACACTCCTCCTCCTGCAGCGATGCCACCATCTTCTCAGCCTCCTGCAGAAACACAGATTACATCAGTTTGGATGGAAAGTCCACTGTAACACTGAGCCCACTAACAGATGAATTGTACACATTAAAATAAGTCACAAAACCGCTTTAAATTTAAATTGTACATTTAGAGTTTTGCCTGTAGTCAAAAGAAAGCTCATTAAAGCTTATCGTCTTGAGTGGATCAAATTGTAGTGAACACAATATGTCAGATTCATTTATTTAAAGTGCAATACCAATGTTTTGTTGGCCAGTTGGTGGTGCTAGAGGCACCTCTGTAACATTAGGATTATGACATAATGGCCTGAAAAAGTCTCACAAACACTGGAAAGTGAATGCAGTTCCAAATATAGTCCAGAACACTAAAGGTTTTTAAAAAAAAAAAAAAAAAAAAGAAAAGTTTACACCAATAGTTCTGGTTGACTTTAATAAACCATTTTTAAAATTTAGGGGTGAAATGGGCCTCCTGATGTTCTTACCTGCTGCAGGTGCTTCATGCCCTCATCATCCTCGGTGTCTCCTCCAGAAGGAGGGACGAGAGGAGCAGCAGAGGAAGGAGGCGGGGGAGGCAGACTGGAGGAGGCGGTGGTGTTGGGGCTTAGCTGGGTCTTGGAGCCCGCTACTGGAGCCACATCTGACACCACAACAACAAACATTAGTAAAACAATGGGCCCTATTTTTAGCACTTTTATTTATAGAGTTAGTGATGTTGGGTGTGAGGGATAGAGCGCGCTACTGAGTCTTTATCTGACACAGCAAGAAGAGCAGGCTCAGTAAACAAGATATTAAATGACTGGGGGTGAAACATATTGTATATCAAACTAAAATATCTACGTGGCTGAATGTAAAAGGTCACAAGACCTAAAGTAGCTGCCAGATCCAGCTTTAAATCACAATTTGTAATTTAAGAATACAGATTGTGTATACAAATGTTTGGAAATCTGTATTCACATAGAGTAGGTTAAGGGAAAATGTCAAACAGCACTTTCAGGTCAAGAATACTGTACTGATTAAAATACATTTTGTAATGCACTTACTTCAAAAGTAACTATGAGAATGTGTGTCAGGAACAATACAAACATCATCAGTGACACTTGTTGATGTGGCTGTACCTTCACTGGGTGTGTTGCTGGCCCTTACAACGTGGCTATGGCTCAGCTGAGAGTTTTCCACCACAGGGCCCGAGTTGTTGGGCTGAGGCTCCAAAGATGGAGGGGGACAAGCTGGAGGAGAGCAGGAGGGTGATGCTGGCTTTGCGTCACCATCTATCACCACAGAACCAGCTTCTTTATTCTCTGTGAGGAGAGTAATAAATGGGTAAAAAAAAAAAAAAAAAAAATCAGCAATGCAAAACTCCTAAATCCACAACAAACATCTTAAAATAACTTAAAATCACATTTGCTTTGGATACTCACCCTGGTCTTTGTCTCCTTCAGCACTGTTCCTCTCTGCATCAGCAAAGTTTTCCTCCTCTTCCTCTTCCTCTATCCCCTTAAATTCCAGCTCCTCCTCCAGGATTGTCTCCTTGCCACCCTTCTGAAAGCAAAAAAAAAACAAAAACAGAAGCAGAAGATGAACAAGTGTGATACATGCTACTGAACATGTAAAGAAGCAGATGATAAAAGCCTGACTTTGTTTTTCAGTTGGTTCTAACAAATTAAAAGTCAATACACACCTTCATAGGCATGAAAGCTCCAGAGGAGTCGAAAGTGCCCATCTCCCCATCCTCCTCATCTGTACACCACTCAGGCAGCCCATCCCTGTCATCTTCTAGTCCCTCACTGCCTGCACGCCGACGACCACCCCCATGACCTTCAGAGTCCCGGAAGTCAAAGTCAAACTTCCTTCGGCGGCTCTCACCTGGGCCGCTGTGATCCCGCCAGCCTGCTGAGCGAGGACCACCATCTGACAAAAGACAAATGGACACCGTCAGCAGCATTTACCACAGGAGTTACAAATATTTAAATGGAACCTATTACTACACTATAAAGTGCTTTAATCAAAAGAGAATGAGTTCTTTTTATGAGAAGGACAATGCTTACACAAAGATGTAACACAAACAGGGTTGGAGTATTGGGCAGAGATCCAGGCAACCATACCACCATTTGTTGAAAGAGTTTTGTTTGTATAACAGTAACTGCAGTTGCCCGGACAGTCATGTGGTCCCGTCTTAGGACTGGCTCCATCTTACGCCCCGGGACTGTAACATTGTAATTACTGCTGTTTACAGCTTAAAAATGAGTTGAGGAGATGGGGCAAAGAAGGTTGTGTATTTTCTGCTAAATATAATGTGTGATCATTTTGTAAGTGCTGCTCTGTTTAAAACCTAATGCTATGTCTTACTGCCACTAGATGTCACTACAACTAAGTTAGAACTGGTA
>JAPTGW010000011.1:4266794-4277685 GCA_029814545.1 Apogonichthyoides opercularis
GATATTACGTTACTGAAATGTTACGTTAAAGAGAGCTGAAACTGGAAAACTTTTTTTTTTTTTTTTTAAATAACATGCTTCATTTTTACTTTTGGGTTCATCTGCTGGAAATAACTGAAGCTGTGTGTGTTTGTGTATGTACAAGTCAGTGCTGAGGGAGGGTGAAACTCCATAGTAACTCAAAAGACAAACACTTTTTCTAATTTTGGAAAAATAAGAATATTGTGTACAGACAGTGATAACCACTCAAATTACACAATGTAGGCATCTTACTAGGCTACTACTTTAAATTATTTATGCATATAAGACTTACAATTTCAATGTGAATATTATCTAAAACTAATTTATTATTGTGACTGCAACACCTCATCTTTATAAGTCACTAAGAAGAAACTCTGTAGGAAATACACTTAAGTTGAAACTGGTACTAAATGGGGGAATTAAAGTGAAAAATAATCAAATAATAGTAAAACATTTTCCAAGAAAAAAACAGTCAACCCTTGACGTATTTAAGTGAGTTCGTTTAAACATTTGTCCATTTCAGGCACAAAACATTAAAAGAAAAAACGTCTTTAACGCATAGTAACAACTTATTAACTCAGTTAAGTTCACAGAGGAATTGCGTTGCAGGCAGAAAATAACATTTGGAATATTTGCAAATGTTATGACTATTTCAAAACGTGGCGGGATACCGTTCACAAGCTGTGAAGAACTCACTGTAAAGCTATGCTAAAGCTACCATTAAAGCACGTTTATATATATCTCAACAAAGAATTTTACGTTGTCAAGTCGAAATGATGGCTTACGTATAGATACTAATTGTTGACTTTAGCTGCCGTTAATGGGCCAGCCTCTTTAGCATAGCATTCACAGTGCTTTTCAAGCAAATTACATCAAACTGGCTAGCAGGAAAATACATAAGGTTTACAGCTAAAACGATCGTTAGAACATTTGCCCTACAATATCGTATTTCTGTTGCATAACAGGGATGACTTAGCTAGCACGCCTCCTAACCTAGCACAAGGTATACGTTGATCGTAAAGGCCTTGGCTTGTAGGTTCAAATGACACCAGATATGATGGCGGAGGGGGCGGAGAAATTGGGATCGGACACCCCGGCCTGCTCCGCCAATGTGCGGACGATCACCTCCACTCCGCTGTCGGTGGTAAACTAGGTCTAATGCGACATAAACATTCACAAAAATCCAAAAACAACAGCGGTAGGCGACAAATTGTGATTACGGTTTGACGAAAATGTTTCCAACAGCAGCTGAATCCAACCCATTAGAGCTGCAGGATCCGCGGCTAGCATGTTAGCTTACTAGCTAAAAGACAAGCTGCAAAGAGGAACCATGGCTTACCTTCACTGTTTATAGCTACTAGACTGGTTGTCTGCACGGTGTGTCTACAGCCAATATATCGCATGCATTGGTCTCTTTAAACACTGTAAACGTACTCATTCGACAGAATCGTACTTTCAGAAAGTCGTGCTCTGTATTTTATTTATTAATTTTCCCTCTCCTCCAACGGTCGCTGCTGCGTATCAGTATGTGTCTGCTGGCTCCTAGTCGCTGCTCTTCTTGTTGTTTGTGTTTCGGAAACATGGCCGTCCGTGTGACACCACGTGACTGGACATTGACAAGCGGCTAACCAATGTTGTAGCAGGGCAAACACACCCCTATTTACCAGCCTGGACACTAGTGTGTACCGCACTTTACAGTATATTTTATTTAGTGCGTGGTTAAACGGGTTTTTTACAATCCAACGGCACAAAGACTGAGGTCCGTCTGAGCATTCGGTTGTATTAAACGTGCATGTCGACAGGAGCCAGCTCACTACAAACTCGTGTGGCCGCAACATGTGATCAGAAAACAACAAATAACTTCACGTGAAAGTTGTCTGGCGATGTTTGGATTTTAACAGATTTTAAAACAGTATCCTTGAAGTGATCTTAAGGACAATCAGAGCACGTTGAGGGCATAAAATTTAAACTGAGCATGTGCAATGCTTTTGTCGACGGCATCAGTACTTGTGTTTAGACAGTAGAGGGGGCTGTTGTTCAACATGGACGCAGTAGGAGTAGGCCTCTTCGTATTCTCTTAACATGCTACTGTATGTATTATTCTTAACCATTTGTATTGGGGAAAAATGTATCTTAAAAGAGGAGAAATAAATTGGAACTAATGAAAAGCTTAAAGGGCCCATGAATTAAGACAAGACAACATTCAAATCATATTGAAATAAAGGGTTTAACATCACTGGTAAATCAACACTAAGTATTCTCATTGTAAAGAGTATGGAGTGGCAATCACTGTGGTCGCTGATGTGCAATGAATATTATTGGGTGATTTGCTGATGGACAACGCAGATAACTACAGAGAATAACCACAGAGAATAATATACATTTATGCTTCATGTATTGCTGTAAAGCATCAATAAAAAGTAACTAGACTCATACAGTATATGAAGAATCATGATAAACAAGTCATTAAATAAGTGTCCCTGTTTTACAAAGTTAGACATAAATAAGATAAAAGGGATAAAGATGAGGATGACCAACAATTCAAACAGTGCATAATACATTTTAAAATCATCTTTATCTCTAATCCTATAATATAATATCAGTGTGAATTCAACCTCATGCAATAGCTAATTGTGAAATAGAAGGAACAGTATGGGGAACATAGGGAGTGTGTAGAAAAGAGAACAAAAACAACACACTGTGTGTCTGTGTTTTATGACTCCCACATTTCGAAACTTCTGAAATTCTCCTGACTCTTCTTATTTTTAATTTGTCACATTCTCAGATCTCAGATCAGTGAATGAAAATTATCTACTACTCACTATCTACTACTAAGCGCTTTGGGTGTCTAGGAAAGTGCTATAAAAATCTAATCCATAATAATTATTATTATTACTCTGCTACTACTTATATTTAAGCCACCAAAGTGCACAGTTCTAATGGAGTGTGAAAGATAATATTGCACAATTGATGAGAATTCGATTATTGCAGATGCTCAAGGTTGTGACATTTTTATTAAAATCACTTTGCTCTAAAAATTCAAAAGGTCAACAAGGCATTTATGCACATTTTTTGCTACAATTACTTCCCATCACATTTTGCAACTCATCATGGCATCTGGTTGAACACTGAGCCGTCTTGTTCACCTTTTTAATAGTTCAACGATTTTAACACATTTTTTGATTTTTCAAATTTTATTCTATCTACAATGTTAATAAAATCACTCCACTGGTCAAGTTTACTTCACTGACACTGAAGAAATCACAGATGATTTTGAACACTGTGTTCTCTCCATTTCCTTTTTTGGAAAAGGGGTCATCTACAGTGTGGCCATACCTCAGGCAAACTGGTTGATATTTAGACTGTTGCAGGTGAAGTAAAGGCCAAGGAGATGAGCTTTCTTTTTCTTTTTTTTTCTCTTTTTTTTACACAAATGAGTGATATTTTGGACAAGTACTGTAGCACCTTTCAGACATAGGTCAATATCTGCCTTGCAGGAGACAAAAACATGTTGCTGTGTGTGTTTATGGGACTTTCTAAAGTGAAAGGCACAGGGTTATTGTAGTATATGACATTGGAATAGAAGGTTCTTTGATCCATCAGCAGGAAGGCAAGGTTGGGAGCTGGGAGTAGAACCCTGAAAGCACACGTTAGAGCAGAGTTAAATCTGACTGTGTAGTAAAATTAGCCTTCAGTGACCGTCCTCATTCCGTTTTCTTGCTGATATCTTTGAGGGGGAGCAGGCCATAGCTGCTTATCTAAGGCTGCTTTTCTTTGAGATACAGAAAGTAGACAGTTTGACCTTAGCGCTTGGGCAAACTTCTGCTTGATCTTCGGACTAAAAACTACTCATGTTTTCGGGTATTTCTAGGGCATTCTTTCAATTCTCTACCTGAGTATTTACTTCAGCACTGTTGACCTGTATTCCTGCAGCTGCTACAGCACTGAGGTGGTCTCTCACCTCCATCTCAGTGTAGCCGTCCATACAGAAGTGGTGCTCTTCACCCTGATGCCCAGTTGAACTTTGTGAGTGTAAAGTGTACTGAGGGTACCCAGGTACTTCATGTGATCAAGGCTTGGCTCTGTTGTAACTTCACAATACACTGAACAAAAATTGGGTGAAGGGGTGATTTTTTTTTTCAGGCTATAACTGAGATAGAAGACATGCAAACAAACACATTATAGGTCAACATATATCACATATCCCATTTTGTCTGCAAGATTTACAGTAATATCTCTAATGCAGATAATTACCATTAAATACTTTTCATTAATTCAATTCAATTTTATTTGTATAGCCCTATATCACAACAAAGTTGCCTCACAGGGCTTCATTACTACATTCATTACCATTTACTTTATTACTAATAGTCCTGTGAGTTCGCATAAATTACTAATTAATTTGCAGAACACAACATTGCAGCTGTTTTATTGTAGGTTTGAGGTACTGGACTGCATTAACAATGCCTGAAAAAAACTACATGGCTGTACAGACAGTGCCAGAGCAGATAAGTGGCATTCCAGCCAATGGATTCAGTCTGAGCCAGTGTTAGTTTGCATGCTGAGCCTCAGTCCAACAGTCATTACACTTTATTATGAAGGCGACACCATTAAAGAAAGACATATGAAATAGAAAATCCCTAATTACCACATGGAAATTGTCCATAATGTGACAGGACCTATTAAACATCCTCTGATGATGAAAAATGTTTGGACCTTGCCTCCTTCCCTTGTCCCTGCTGTTGGCATCCCGCCTGGTGAGTGCGAGTGTGTCAAACAGCTTTAGAGATTGCAGCCACTTTTTCTACATGCAGACGCCGCCTGTGGGGATCAGAGGAGCCAGCCTGAAGAGGATCTGCCAGAGGTATGCAGGCAAACTGCGCTACACCACGTTGTATGACAGCAGCTGCCGCCTCCCCCTCTACTCAGCCTACATCTTTAAGAAATCTGATGGGACAAGACGGATGGACACACCCTGGATGTATGAGCCTCAGGTAGAATGGCAGTGCTGCCGTGCCAGTTGTCCATTACTGATAAGGCTAAGAGGCCTTATCAGTCATTTTCATTTGAGATATACCATTAATGCTGCCTTCTGAGTTGTAACACATCAGCTTTTTCAGTTAAATAAAGATAAGATAAAAAAGTAGATATCTGTCTTGTCTGCCTGTTTTTAAAAGTAAAACCAGAATCTAATGAATTGGTTTATTATGGACATTTTTAACCCATTGAGACCCAGTGCAATGTTTGTGATAGTTCCCAAATGACATTCTCTTTCTATTTAACCTCTAAGTGATTTATCACCATTTATTATTATATTATATTATATTATATTATATTATATTATATTATATTATATATTTAGCATTTTTCACTGTAAATCATGTATTTTCCGATATTTAATTTGCTATTTTCAATTTAGATGTTCATGAATACTCAGAGTTAATTCAAAAGTTATTATATCGCAACAGAGAAAACTGAAGAAAAAGTGACTTTTTCAGTTAAATTTCTCATTAACTGAACATAAACCAAGCATTTCCATCCACTGTTATTGATCAAACTCCATGCATTTTACTGGTGAATTAATATTGTAGAAGATGACAGTGTTTCCATGGTAACATGGTAATAAAATGTATTTCCACATGCACCACCATTATAATCCTAGTGCAAGGCAGGCTTAAGAGACAGTTGAAATCAGAAGTACCCTATTCCTTTTTGGACACTGAGTGTTGTTGAAGAGTCACAGTGAAATTGTTGTACATTTGTGTGATATTTGTTTTTTTTTGTTGTTGATTTATTTCCATTATTGGAGTGTCTTTTTGGATCTGGAATTTCTTTTGCCTACTTATGTTTGGAGTAAAGTCTATCTATATGCGTAATGCAGCTATGAAATGGACAGAGTTTATTCTTGATACGTATAATATTTTTACATTTTGTGCAGGCTTGTTTAGAATTTATTTTGACATGTGTAAGATTTGTTAAGTTACATTGAGGAAGGGATATGGGACTTTGTGATTAGCAGAAAAAGATGGGCAAGGGGGTGGGAGTACATAAATTGTACTTCATCTCGCTCCTTTTCGAATGTTTTTTTTTTTCTTACTTTTTTCAAATTTTTATTTTTCCTTGTTTTTTTTTTTTTAATATTCAAAAAAAAAACAAAAAACTCAAGCCATCACACATAAAACAGACAATACAAACCTTTCACTTTTTTTCCCCTCCAGTTGGTTTCAGATGATGAAAGTGGTAACATGAGAGCCCTTCCTCTGACTGAAGACACGCCCCCTCTCATTGAAGACAGCCAGGCTGTGCTGGAGGACTACACAGATGCTATAGAATACAGACGCTGCCCACTCAATCCAGACCTGCACCAAGCAGAGCCAGATGACAAATCCTCCACCTATACCTTAACCAATGTGGTCCCACTGATCACAGACTTCATGGATACTTCCTGGAAGCCATATCTGGACTTTATTCGCCGTCGCCTCAACAACTTCTGCCATGGGAACGCTTTTATGGTGACAGGGGTGACTGTTTCAAGGGCCACCATCAGGCGAGCTAACAAGGACCGCCTGGCAATCCCAAAACACTTATGGCTGGCATACTGCTGCCCTCAGTTTGATCATAACTCCCCATATGAGGTGAGGTTCATGTTCCCCACATATGGTGGATATGCACTGAATGAAAAGACAGGCCACAGTGTTGTCGAAGTCCCACTGAAGACACTTGAGACTTTCCTAAAGAGCCAGACAGACACAGACAATGACCTGACCATTTTCTACAAGGGCTGTGTATCGGAGTCTAAGTTTAAGAAGAGGAGAGAACTGACCAGTGTTTCAATATGACGAACATTTTAATGGAGAATTGTGCTGAAATGTATGTTGAAACCACATAGGGTTAATATAGTGTTACAGTTTGAGCCCTGCACAGTTCATAGTTTTAATAAACTTGCTGCACATATGGTACAAAGCTGAACAAACACAGTGATAAAAATATGTTAACAACTTTGCTTCTATAGTTCATGTCATCATTCATCATATTTAATGTCATTTGATACTGATAATTTGAGATATGTGGTTGTATTTATGTTTGCTGATGTTCTATACGAATGAATAAATAAACAACATGCACTTGTATGTGGATCTGAGTGCACTTTTTTAATCATAATCAGCTTTTGCATTGATTTCTCGGCATCAGCCTATGATTATATCGCAGAATTTAGGATGGTCTTTTTTGTTTCCTCCAGCTTGCAATGGAATCATGTGTGAACTCCTTTTTTTCTGGCTTGGGAATGAGCAGCGGGTTAATTTTTATGACAAACCTTGTGAGTATTTGTGTGTTGTCTTTTGAATTCCCTTATGTTTGATATACTTCAACACTGCTCATTGATCACACAAAAATAGTGTTTGAAATTCATGTCCAAGCATTTTAATTGATGCTACATTATATAGATATAAAATATGTTAACATGAATAATGTAACTGTCGTTTGTAGTCAGGTGTTTTGGGGAAACAGACCTACTTGTTTGCACATTTGCATAATGGAAGTTTGCTATGGCTGATGAAGGATTGATGAAATGTAAAAGAAAAGATGTGATATTTAAGTCTTTGCTTTTGGAGTTATAGTGTTGGACTTCTTTTTAGCTGTAGCTCCTCTGGCTGTGGGTGGATCTGGTGTGATGTTGCTTTGCATACTGAGTCCTGATTACAGAATGGAGTTGACACCCGCAGCTGTTGGAGCTACATGTGCAGATTCAGGTACATTCAATTATTTGTAGCGCCTTAAAAAAAGTTTGAGAGGTAATTCTCTGGCATACACGAGGATTCAACATTGGTGTGATCAAAGCCATGCCTACCATGGCACTTTGGACAAACATAGTGGCTTTTGTACTTGTGGGGGTAATAGCATCAGCAGTTAGAGGGAAAGTGGAAAAAGAGCTGTCTGTGGAGTGCAGGGACTTCCTATACCAGGGTGCACCACCAACGGGGCTGGATCATCAGTCTCTCCGCTTCATTTGTCAGCGTTACAATAAGAAGCCACGCTACGTGACACTTTACAACACCGTGGACCACATACCTGTCTACTCGGCGTACACCTTCAAACGCTCAGAGGGTGAGAAATGTGTGGATGCACCATGGATGTATGAACCACAGGTAAAAAAAAAAAAAAAGTCCAAGGTTAGATGTTTTTCAGTATTGAAAAGTGTTGTGCAAATCCTCATAGTCATGTGAGCTCTCACTGTCTCTTGTTTGCCTCTCTGCCTACACAGCTGTCCTTGCCTTCTGACACAGATGAAATGCAGCCTTTCCCACATGGATACATGCATATGAATTTTGAGGACACGCAAGCAGTTCTGGATGATTACACAAACGCTATCCTCTATGAGCGTGGCACCCTCAACCCTGAAGAGCATCAGGATGACCCTGATGACAAGGCCTCCACCTACACCCTAACAAATGTTGTTCCAATGCTGCCCGACGTTAACAACAGAGTCTGGGACAAACAGGAGCACATTATCCGCAAACGGCTGAACAACTACTGCAGAGGAACCGCTTACATAGTTACTGGTATCATCACTTCAGGAAAGATGATCCGCCGGCAGAACATGAACCGGGTTGCAGTGCCCACCTACTTGTGGTCAGCTTATTGCTGTGTTGACTATGACCACAATGCACCTTTTAATGAACGCTTTAAGTTCCCGTCTTTTGCTCACTATGGCCTCAATGAGGAGCAAAATAATGAGGTGGTGGAAATCTCTGTCCAGGCGCTGAAGGAGTTTCTTAAGAAAACCACTTTTGTAAAAAAGAACTTCCAGATCTTTGTGGATGACTGCATTCCACCAGCATCCAGTAAACACAAAGAGCTAAATATATAACTAAAATAAACAACTGTTAAATTGTTTTCTCATTACTTCTTTTGAATAGATCACACTATTAGTTGCGATATGAAAGACAGAATGTGTTACTGTAATGCTTTCACAATTGTACCCTTGTCATCAATAAAATCCATTATATCTGACAGCTCTTTCATGTTTTTCATTCATTATTTCTTTTTGTTTGTCCATGTTTTTACCACAGTAACACATTATTTTAACCTATTCCATAAAACATGTGTTTTTCCATAAAAATGTCCTCCCAAATGTTTCTCGTTTCCTAATTTTATGACAAGATTTGATCTTTAAAGGCTGATTCTGGTTAATAGATAATTATTACTGTCATTATACTGTACATGGATTAACAGTAGTGTCTATTATTCTTGCTGAAACGGAGCGTTATTTTGCATTCTTCTCAAAGAAAAAAAGTTAACTGAGAAGCCCAGAATGCCTTAAATGAAAGGGTACATGTGAGTCAGCTTCATTTTGTTCTCTTGGCCATAAAATATCCATAACATAAGATAACATTCACTGCTTGTGAATTACTGCTATACGACTTCAGACACTTTGAATATATGGAAATGACTTGACAATGGGACACCAGTTTGCCTGAATTACAAATGAGTAAAAATGGAAATAATGCTGAGTGTGATAGAGCAGGGACTGAGGCTATAGTTGAAAGGTGAAAACCAGACACAAGAGCAGGAGTATAGACAGATCTACAGGTGCAGAGAAAAAAACCCCAGAGCATCTAGAATGATTCCCAAATCCAGAAACTGTGCCATGTCACTGACTGCTGTCATGATGGTCCTGATCTGGAACATGTTGCCTCAGGAGACCTGGGCAGGTGTGGTGGGGGACTTCAACCATGCGGAACGCTGCAAGGACTCTCTGTACATGGGGACTCCACCTCGAGGCTACCTGAGTAACTCGTTTAAGAAGATCTGTCAGCGGTATGAGGATAAACCCCGCTTTGTCACCCTGTATGACCCGCAGAGACATATCCCCATCTATTCTGCTTACATATTCAAGAAGTCAGATGGAGACAAGAAGGTGGATTTTCCATGGATGTTTGAACCTCAGGTAAGTTTCTTTAAAGCTAAAGCTGAGGCTATTTCATGGTTTTAATTTAGAAACTTTATAAGCATTGAAATTATACTACAATAATAAAGTGTTTTCATTACCTCTCAGTGCGAATGAAAATTGTGACCTTTGCCCTTTTTAATTGATAGTAAGCGGTTTGTGAGATATGATTTAATTCTACCATGAAGTTTTTCTTTTTTTGTGAAAATGAAATTGTTTCTCATGAACATTCACAGTAACAAAAGGTTTCAGTGTACTTAAAAAATTCTGCTTATTATCATTAACTAAATTCAATTACTGTATTATGTAGTAGTTGTGGGTTGAATGTTAAATTATGAAAAATGTATTGTTTGATTCATGAATTAAACTATTGAGGAAGGTGTATAAGTACTTGAGGGGTAGGATTAAATAAGTTTATACTTCTTCCTACTCCTTTTTGACCGTGCAGATTCAGACTTGCTCGTACTTGAAGATAGATTCTGTTCATATTGTTTTTGTCTTATTTTGTTTTTTTGGTTTATTTTGTTTCTTTGCATGTTCTAAATCAATCAATCAATCAATCAATTACAGCCACGAGATTTTTGTCAGGGGCTAAAGCTTTCTAATGTGGTCTGGTTTATATACAACTGTAACAAATTAAGACAATCAACTTTGATTATTTTCTTACCTAACCACAACTAAAATTTATTTATTTATTTATTTATTTATTTGCACATACAATAACTTAAACAATCAAACAAACAAAGAAACAGGCTGTGCGGGTGAGATGAAAAAAACCCCATAGGGCTTATAAAATGAATCTCACCTCATTGCAGAATTAGTAGATCAAAAACAACAAAATAAAACAATAACTTAAAACACAGTACATATATAAAATAATAATAATAATAATAATAATAATAATAATAATAATAATAATAA
>JAPTGW010000011.1:5301750-5312310 GCA_029814545.1 Apogonichthyoides opercularis
GGATTGTAGAAATCCTCTTGATTTTTGCCAAAATGAATCTAAAGATAGCTTTGCAGCACCTGGAGGGTTCACATTCAAACTTCTTGAACTATTAGGGTCCAAATACACAAATAAATGAACCAAAGACTAATAAGTGGGTTTAGCAAAATATGAGCCTTTTAAGAAACTCAGGGTGCCTAAAGATTTTTCAGGCAATTTTAGTACAGATGTTACTCATTTTGCTGCCCCCATGTGGCCAAAATATTTGTATACTGAAGTTTTATTCATCAATCACTCTTCATACAAGTGCTGGTGACAAAGGAGCCATTATTGAACATGAGGTTTCAGTGCCTGTCAGTGTGTAAAAGCAGTGAAGCCATGTTATCTATACAGTCGAGTTGCATCGAAACAAAACGCACTCTTCCTCTATTCTGGTTTTTCACTTCTCCCTTCTTCCACTGTCTCATAGATCTTAGAATCGTCATGTCAGTATCATGACTGTTACCTGCTTACCTTGGCGTTTACTATAACTATATACTGGATATGAGAACTTGTGAGAAAGTGCTTTTACAAGTCTCTAGGGACCTGTTTGACAGAGTATTTTCCTTTTGCATGCGTACTTATTGTTAATGTTTCTACTCAGTTTTCACTCTTCTTTATATTTGCATCATCTTTGACACATTAACACACAGTTAAACCAAGCAGCAATAACATTTTCACAACAAACACTGTGATTCTGCTATTTATTTGGACTAATGTGACCATGGCAGGCACATGGGCTTTAAAACATGTGCTTTGTATTTTGGAGTTGTAGGACATTCCCTTGTGTATTCCATGTCTTTGTTGAAGTTGTGCCACACATTACATCAGCGTGAAAGAAGCCCTTGTAGTCTGAACCCAGGGCTAGATGATTGAACTCCTGGAGGGTATCCTACAGATATCATGATGCACAGACCCCTCCCTCAGACTCATTATCAGTTTCACCTGCTGGTACCGCACCTGGAGCAGACCACCTTTAGGAGCCTTTGTAAGCGGCTCCCCTGCTCCAGTGCGGTGCTTGTTAATTGCTGTAGCTGTCACTCACCACCATGGTCATCCTTATCCCCCTTTGGAGTCAGACTGGTTCCACTCTCAAGTGTTTTTTTTTTTGTTCATGTTTTTGTTTATTTTATGTTCATAAATCACTTTATTCCCTTCAGCGCCATGTGTTTGAGTCCATCCTTTTACTCTGTCTTGACAACAGACTTTTTGGCTACAAACAGAGCTGTCATGTTTTTTAGTTTGAACAAACCCACACTTTCACTTGGAGTATAATCGCACAGCTAATTATATACAAAGCTTGCAAGTCTTTGACAAGTTTGTGTTTCATCGCAGCATGACCCTTAGAGGGTTCTGTTCTAAAAGCAAAGCAAAACAAATGCTTAAATATTAAATCTGGAGAGAAAAATGTTTTCTGATGTGTATTCTACTGAGTGTGGTTTTCATTTTTAGCTCCTTTTATTCCACATTTCATCAACAAAATATAGATGTAAACAATTAAAGAGCATTTCAAAAAGCTTACCTTTCATATTTTCATCATTATGCTTTACATCTATAGTCTGAAAATAATAATTTGGCTCCTATTCTCATTCTTACTTTTTCTTTGTTTTTTTCTCTGTTTCACCCTCCCTGCAGAGGACATTGAGGTGCGTTTTTTCCAGGACTCTTGGGAAGGGAAGGGAACTTTTTCCCAGGCTGATGTCCACAGGCAGGTAGCCATTGTGTTCCGCACACCGCCGTACCGTGACACTAATCTCACAGAGCCAGTTAGAGTGAAGATGCAGCTCCGCCGGCCCTCCGACCGGGAAGTCAGCGAGCCCATGGACTTCCAGTACCTGCCCACTGATCCAGGTGAGTGATGCACACTCTTGTCCGTGTGTGAGCATCTGGGACTCTGATACAGAGTTGAGTAAACAGCATATTTTGGTTGGATATTAGGCTTTCTCTGAATGCAATATTTTCTGATAAAGATGAGGGAAATGCTGATGTTTACCTGAGTTTAGGAGGATTCTTTGGTCATGTATGTGAACCTGGATGCCAAAAAGGAAAGCCTACATTTCTGGTCAGAAGTAGAAAAATGTTCAAATTAGAAGAGGCTGGGATATCAACAGATTTTCGACATTAGCCAATACTGCAAAGCTGACCTTTCTAAGAAAGTGGTTCAATAAATGAAGAAGGATAACTGTGTTTGTATGGTTGAACCTATGCCACAGGTGTAAAACTTGGAAAAATCCAGATTTACTCAGAGGATTATATGTTTGCAAATATCAGTGGAATATTTATTTGTTTTAGCCATGTTAACAACGAAGAAAGAATATTGGTTTTTTAGAACAAGGGCAAAAACTGCAATATTCTATGCATGTAAACATAGTCATTATTGTGTTCTATAATACTCAGGGGCCCAACAAACTGAACATTGTGCCATGTATTTTTAAATTGACCTGTGTAGATGAATATCGACTGAGTGAGAAGAGAAAACGTACAGGGGAGATGTTCCAGAGTCTGAAGCTGGGGCCTGCACTGTCTACTGGTGAGTCTTCAGTTGGATTGAAAAGAAATTTGAGTGTTTTTGTGCTTGCATTGTCATATAAAGGTGATTCTTTGAATTTCAGTGTCCATTCCAGCAGATAGGAGGCACATCAGCCCAGCAAGAAGAACAGCCGCAGCAAAGCCTCCAGTAATGAATGCACAATCTGGTAAGATGAATTTTTGGAAATGTGGTCTTATAATTGGGAGCCTGAGGGCATGTGCTGCAGGGTTTGTATAGTTAAACCTGCAACCAAACTAGCTGTGAATAAATTATTTTATTAAATGGATCGAAAACTGTTTTTATAAGTACAGTGAATAATGCAACATTAACAAATTAAAAAACGTTTAGCTCTTAGTGGTTTGCAAAATATTCGCAAGGCAAATTTATTTGTATAGCACCATTTATACACAAGGCAATTCAAAGTGCTTTACAAAGGCAAAGAAACACATAAAATTACATAGGACAATAGCAGAATAAAACATTAAACAAAAGGAAAGTGCAGAAAAGATGCTCCACTCCAGCAGAAAACCATCGCAGCTAAGGTTACCTGCCTTGTCGTGAGCACAATTCGCTACTTGCTTCCCCCAGGGTCTCAAAGAATCCCAGAAGCTCACCAGGTTATTAACAGCTTCTCTGCGAACAGCGGGTTAACCCTGCTATCCCAGGTCTGGAAAACCTTGAAGCCCAATCCGGCTGATTTGTAAATTCAGTTCAGTTATAGTTCTACAGCACTAAATCACAACACAAAACGTGTCAACATTTTAATCATCAAATTACCTGAGAGGAAGCGTTTAGCAACAGTGGAAAAGAAAAACTCCATGAATCACATTTGATGTCATACTTTCTTTCATCTTACCCTTTCTAAGTACAAAATTCAAGGTAAAAAAAAATTAAAATAAAGAAAAACTCAGTTGAAATCAAAACCCATACTAAATGTAAAAAAAAAAAACCTAATTAAAATGTGTTAATTTAAACAACCCTAGGAAAATCTGGCCAGACATTAACTGTGTTCAAGCTTGCGTGAATTTGCTATTGCAGTGCAAATACCTGGCATATTTTGTGAATGCAACAGTATGTAAACAAAGATTATTCTTCTGCATAACTGATCAGTATTATTATGAGTAGCATTGTCAACTGTACAAAAAGTAATCTGTCGTGTTGTTTCCAGCATCTGCGCTGCCCTCTGGTGCCGGTGCAGCAAAGTCCCAGGCCTCCTACTCATACATGCAGCCAGGTCCACCTTTCCCTGCACAGCCTAAAGTAGAACCATCCCTCTCCATCTCTGCTGCATCTACAAACCAAACATGGAAGCTCATGAACCTTGGCCCCCAGCCTAAACCCGCTCCTTTGGCCAACTTTACAACTTTACAGTCATTAGCTGCCTCTTCCTCCACTACTACCGCCTCCACCACAAACCAGGACTTCTCAACAGTCAACCTGGCAGACCTCCATGACTTCTTCCCCAAGATACCCTCAACCATCACCCAGGATCTGGCTTCTTCTCAGGGAACTGCAGCCCCCTCGCAGAGCAGTACCTCCTTCAGTCTCCAACCTTCTCAATTCCAGGTGGAAGCGCCACTGGTGGACGATGACATCCCAGACTTCCCCAGCTTTTCCGAAGCCCAGGTCCCAGGCACGTTGGAAAGCCTCGACATGGAAGACTTTGAGGACCTTCTGAGTCGCCGGCTCACGTGTGACACAGGAAACAGCACTTCAATGCTGGGTCAAGCTGCGTGCCAACAAACCCCCAGCTCCTCTAATGGTGTCCAGAACAACGTTGCATCCCAGAACACTTCTGACCTACTCGGCAACCCAGGCAGCACCTGGATGAATTACCCCAACAGCATCGTCAACTTGCTCCACAATGAGAACATGATCGACATTATCCCCAACAATAGCAACAACCGGTCGGCTGTACTGGACGAATTTGATGAGCTGATGTCAAACGATGAGGAGCGCCTTATTTCAATCCTTAATAGTGGGAGCCAAGCTGGATTTGTGTCAGGACATCCTCCTTAAATGTCATTTGCATATTTTTTAATGAACATATTAACAGAACACTTGCATCTGCCCTTTTGGCCTTTTGAACTGAAGCTCCTTTGTTGTCAGAAAACACAAATGGAATCAAGGTAGATATGAAGGGCCGAGGGAAACAGAATGTAGCAGAACCACTCACTGTGGACATCAGAATACCAACAGACACTCTTGCTTGCAGGCTTTTTTAATTATATCCTTAAAAATACCAGACTGCACATTATCAGATTTTATATCCCTTATTAGGCCAACATGATTGATGTTCGGCATTAATTAGCTTTCTCAGCCACTGTGTCTGCATGATGGTGGAGGATATCTACCTATCAATGCATCTTTTAAAAAAGTAGAAAGATTTATCTGTTGAAATGTTTTCTTTTGTTCATAGTCTGTGGATCATGTGATACGTTTATGTTTTTTTGTATGGTTGTTCTTGTTAGCTTTTGTCAATGTTACTGTGATTGTTTGTCCTCGTCTTAAATGGAATACGCATGTTAGGGCTGTCTTTTAATCTGAAACCAAATGGTGAATATTTTTCTTTAAGAATATAATCAAATGTAGGTGAGAGTCGGTGCAGATTATGTCTGTGATTCTTGTATTCACTTGCAATGTCAGAATGTTTGAAATGTTTTCTGAAGATCACAACTGTAACACGTTAATATACTGGTGCCTTTGTTGAGATTCTCAACAAATTGTAATGATGAAGGTTGACATGTAAATAACTATCAAACAATTTAATAAGTTCATGCTTACAGCAGAAGAAACATATGCAAGGTTTACACATCACAGTTGTATCCAATCATTTCTTTTTCACTTATTCATCTACAGAGAGGTGAAGATAAACAGTTTCAGAGCTGGGATCACCAGGCTATACTCTGTGGTCAAAGATGCTTAAACGGAGAGGAAAAAAGTGTTTCATACAACAGCTGTTTGTACTATGTGCATATCTTCATGTATTGAGTATATAGTTGTCAAAATCCAAAACACTTTTTACTGCAATAAAAACCACAAGATGTAAAACATTGTGTTCAAAACTAGGATTTATTTGGCAAATGTTTTGGTTAAAAAAAGAAAGAAAAAAAATTAAGCCAAACAAAAAAGAAAAATCATTGTTTAAAAAAAAAAAAAAAAAAGGCTTCCCCAGATGCAGTGTGACCCTTCTTCAAAACATGTTTACACAAATTAAGGATTTCTCACTTCTGTTAGGTAAGTGCTACTGTGTTACATCTTCAAGAATACAAATAGTCTCACTTATGAATACAATGAAAAAATAGAAAAAAGTGAAAGTGTCTTAGGTCACTTCAAAAATTACAGCATGAAAAGACAAACATGATATTTAGTGCTTTCTTTTTCCAAACGGAAAAACTTTAGCTCAAAATTCAGCTAATGACTTAAACATTTTTACTGTCTCTGTTCATTTACAATCTCTCCAAAGTATCTTCTGATGAGCTTAAGTTACTTCAAGGTTGGTGACTTTGTTCACAATGTGTGAGCGCCTGGGTACACACTCCAGGTCAAATTTGCTTTCAAATATGGTTGGACAAAGCTTCCAGCGGTTGTTTCTGTAGATGCCCAAGTATGTGTAGACATCTGGCTTGTAGGAAAGGGGGCACTTGACGCCTGTAGCCCGGATGATGGAGTCCAGCCGTATAACTTCGCTCTCATCAGTGAAGTTTTGATTATAGGCACAAATGACCTGCTTTCCATCTGTCTTGGGGTCAAAGGGACTAACTTTGACTAGGGAAATCTTTCCTTCCAGGGCTGCTCTGGCCACACACCGCCATGCATGGTCCAGCTTGAAACCAGTGTCCAAGTGCATTAGCCACTTCCCTGTGAGCACTCCATGGTTCAGAGCCAACTCCTTGACTGTCTCGAAGCTGACTGGCCGGCCACTGGCCAACAGTTTCTCCCAGCTCTCTTGAAGACCCATAACATCCCCACCACTGGGGCAGTGGGTTGGACCCAGCACAGCAATCCACCCCACGGAACTCACACCCTCCTCATCACCAAATCTGTACACTTGGGAAGGCCTGTTGCTTTCCAGCCAGCCATCAAACTCAGATCTGGGAGTTCTTCTACAGTCAAACACAATCCAGGGGTCCATGTCTGCAGCCATGGCCTCAGCGGCATACTTCTCCGCAGCAAAGGGGTGCTCCACCTCGCCATCTACAGGAGCCTCTTCTTCCTCCATGATGTCAAACAAGTCCTGATCGGGCTTGCCCTGTGAGGAGAGGGACGCGTATTTTATTAAAATGTCAAGAACACACTGAAACCGCCACTTGCTAGTTCATAAACCTGTAAACATAATCAGAACTGTCTACTTTAGTAGGAATGTTTACAAACGCTGCTAGCTAGCCTCATGTTCACTGGCGACATTTGTACACTGGCTGGTGTTTATCCGAGACGGATTTCCTTACAGAAAATGTACTGCTATTCAGTTCCTTTGTGTATCGTTTAGGTCAGACTGACATGAAACTAACACGCAGTGACTGGAACCTGATCTGCTCCAGTCTTGTAACTAGCTAGTCGGCTACATAGCCATTTTAAGTGCCCTCCATATTTGTACCGAAATTTTGGGGTAATCGTTTAACAGCAATCTGCGGTACACTACCGATTACTACAGACATAATTTGCATGTATTTTACAACCTATCATCAGTCTGAATCGGAAACTAAAGAGGTATAGTTGAGAGCTTACCCACCGACGTTTAGCTAAGTTTGTTGTCTGCGTTGGACCAATCAGGCGCAGCCTCAGTAGCCGCTGGATCAAAGAGCGATATGACAAACTCCTTCAAATGTCCGCTTCCAATGTTTACCACAAACCTATCGGAAATTTTGTCTTTGGCACAAAAATAAACTTCTAAACTATTTATTTATTTAAAAAAACCCCATTATATTTCTGTTTTGTTATTGATTTAGGCATTGCTAAAAAATTTGAAGCTTTGCTGAAAATGCAGCCCCTCTAAATATGGCATTATGCCAGCTTTATTTGGGTGTCTCGAGGCTCTGCAGCTATTAAATTATTTGTCTAAATTTTAGCAATTAAAAGTGTTTTTATTTTAACTAGACTTGCACTTTAAATTGTTAGTTAACATTGTTATTCCAAGAAACCTTCGGAACGTCTTATAGATGATTAGACGGCATTGTGACCCTGCGGAATCAAACTGAACTGTTGGGCAACAGGAACCAGTTACGACGACGTGCTAACGACTTAGCCGGATAGCTACAGCTATCTGTGGTTCGCGGCGGAGGCTATTTGTATATGATAAAGAATAATAGTTCTGATAATATTTAATTTAATTTTAGTTTAGTCATCCAGGTTAATCAATTATGCCCAGCAAAAAGAAGAAATACAACGCCAGGTTTCCTCCGGTAAGTTTAAACTTTGTTGAACCGGTATTATGACTAGCTAATGCTAGCTAACTCTATTACTGAAAGCTAACTTCTCTAGCTTGAATGGGATTCGGCCTGTTTTGTTTCCTACATGACTAAAAAGCGAAATAGCAAACAGTTTATTCAGAACGGCCCATTTGAGAACAATTACAAAGGAAATACATTGTGTGTTTTGCTGAAGTAACTACCAGGCGGGTTGCGTTTCGGCGTGGTGCACACAAGTTGTGCTACATTACTTTGCTAGCAAGTTCACCAATTAACGTTGTTTTTAGCAACGTGTGCTAGCTGAACATTACAAACTCCAATAATTTCGTTCAAAGTCCTTGCATAGTTAGTAAACTTAAGGGTTATCAGAATTCTAACTTTACTATCTTATTATTACGATAGTAGCTGATTTGTATATTTCCTCTTGCTGGTCATTTAAAATTCGTTGTTTTCTGTTTTAGGTTCTTGAATGGGTCTTCAGTTTGAGCAGATCTTCAAGTGTTGTTATTATTAAACCTATGACACTGACCCTTACACAGATCTAAAGCTTATCATTTTCTCCTAACAGGCGAGGATTAAGAAGATTATGCAGACGGATGAAGAAATAGGCAAAGTGGCTGCAGCAGTACCTGTTATTATTTGTATCCTTTCCACCACCTGTCCTGTGCAAGCTTCACTGTGTGGTAGATGTATCAACAATAATCCCATGCTGGGATTTTTCTAAATTCCTCTGATCAAGTAAAGCAAATGAATATGCCATAAGCATTGAAGAGTGATGTGCTCCGTGTCTGTAATATTAATTGTAATCTAATACTCTATTAAGATTAACCTGTTCTTTCAAACCAAAACCAGCCCCTAATGGTTTTCGTTTGGGCTGTTATCAGATGTGATTGTTCTTAGAGTCTCTGCAGTTATAGATGACTGAAATGTGTGTGTGGTTTTTTTTGTGGTTTTGTTTTGTTTTTTTCAAGAGGCAAGACCTGCTGTATCGTAATTGCCTTAACCAATATGTCAGCGAGGGCTCTGGAGCTTTTCTTGGAATCGCTGCTTACAAAAGCCTGTCAAGTCACCCAGTCTAGGAATGCAAAGACAATGACAACATCCCATCTGTTAGTTTCTGTGCAATTTTTCTCATTTTAAGTGGTCTGCATAAATGCAGTTTAATACGATATTTGACATTTTTGCTTAAGGCATGATTGCAAATGGTAGATTTGTATTGATTTTATGGAAAATATTAGGAAACGATTTAAATTAAAATGTGGTTTTTTTGTTGTTGTTTTTTTTTTAATTACAAATACTTGAAAAGACATTACACATGGTGTTTGAGTTAAATGCTAACATTTTAAAGTAAATAACTATACAGCATTATATAATGTAGAATATCTGTTGTACTGCTGTTACATCAATCTTTTCAGTCCCAAAATAATTCTGGCTGTGTAAAAAGTGCAGTTTTAAAGAAAATCATGTTTTAGGTGTCAGCATAGCATATGGGGACTTGCTGATTGAAGTGTTTGTATATATGTTTACAGAAAGCAGTGTATTGAGTTGGAGCAGCAGTTTGATTTCCTCAAGGACTTGGTGGCAACAGTGCCAGATATGCAGGGAGAGGGGGAAGAGAACCACACTGAAGGGGGAGCAGAGAAAGTCCCACGCAGGTACCTTCCTGTCATTCACTAACACAGAAACCCAAATGTCACCAAAGAACTGAAGTGACACAAAACTGAAACATGTTGTGGGGTTGTTTTGTTTTTGTTTGTTTTTTTAGCTCTAAACAGAATTATGACTTAATTGTGATAGAAACAGGTTAATGCCGGTGGAAATTATTTTTTCAAAATTCAACAAATAAACTGTTGCATTTTATAGGTGTCAGTTTACCATCTGTCATTATACTTTTTTTTTTTTTTAATTCTTACTATCATAATGATGAAGCAGAGCCAAACATTTTATACAACTCTGTCATGAAAACTGTAAAATAAATAAAACAAAAATCTGTGTTAACACCTCTAATCAGAGGTATTCATTCCACCTGTCCTTCAGGCAGGCTCTGCCAAACATCATTGATTTCCTGATGGGTCTAAGTGAAGCCGCTGATGTGATACACCCTTGGTCAGATAATTTGTTTTGTCGTTTTCAATGTGCAGTAATGTGTTAGTACACCACAGAGACATGACAACACAAGCTTCAGAAATACTTTTATTGTCAAGGAAGTCTAAAAGGCTTCAGAACTTCAGGTCCCTGGGAGAAAGGACTGTATGTGCACACACTTAAACTGCTATTTATTTTTAGACACACTTACTCAGGTGGTTTAACCAGTAGAAATACTCAAACTAACCCTTTCAGTGTCATATTGTTCTGCATAAGTGTTTTGTGACTCAGTGTCTCATGGATGCCCCTGAAGTACTTCTCTCGCATCCACAACTGCACATTCAGCTGCTTATCACCACACGCCACACATTTTCAGAATCATGCAGTGGGTGGAGTCAGACTCAGAACAGGGTGAAGTTACACTTTTAATAGTCAAGGCCTTTAAATCCTATGGAGGCTCCGCAGTGTGAGGTCTGGTGAGATTTGACGTAGGTTCAGGCTGAGTTCAGTCATTGTTTC
>JAPTGW010000011.1:5791923-5807871 GCA_029814545.1 Apogonichthyoides opercularis
TGTAAATGTAAACAGTTTCATGTATTTACACTAAAACAAAGTATAATTTTGCAAAAAATGTGAATAACCTGAACAAAGATGAACAACCTGAAATGTCTTAAGTACATTTTTTCCAATATTCTGCCTGTTATTAAATGTTTTGTGTGTTTGTAGATCCACTGTGATCTGTAAGTTATAATGTACATGTATAAATGATAAACAGACATAATATTGTTAAAATTACACTTATTTTTTCAGGTTGTTCATGTTATTCACATTGTTTGAAAGGACAGTTTGTAGATTTAAACATTTTCATAATGTAAATTTACTTTTTTCACTCTAAAACATAGAGAAAAGGTTATTTATATATAACTAGGCTATTATTTTACTGGTTCGGCCCCACTGTAGATCAAATTTGGCTGAATGTGGCCCCTGAACTAAAATGACTTTGACACCCCTGCTTTAATGTGTCAACAATTATTAATAAACTGAGTAAAATACATATTTTAGGCTTCCCCTGACTTTAAAATAGCTGAGTCTTTTGACCTACAATACTTGCTTTGTAGTGTCTTTGGTAATTACATGCAATATAAAGTAAATCACAATCAGTTTTTCATTTAAACTGAATGAAGATTGAAAGTTAGAACGTTAGCGCTGAATTTAGCAGCCCCTTATAGAATCTCATTCACGTAATCCTCCTCTTGAAAGGAAAGGCACTCATGCAAATCATTCATGAAATGTTGCCAACAAAAATGTCGTATTCAGAATTAAACAATTTTCGATTTACTCATCAACTCAATTACGATTCATATTCATTCCCCAGATCCCAGCCCACTTCAGCATGAGGTCTTCCTGATCCAAGCAACAGCCTATTGATCTGTGTATGTCCCTTTACCATCTAACTTTCACCACTCCATCCTTTAGAGGTTTACTTATAATAGTTGTTCTTCCATCCACTACCCAATCACATATTGCTCCTGTCAGTGCCCTTTTACCAACAAATGTGCCTGACATTTGAATTCACAAGTGCAGCACCCCATGTGTGTCCATGCCTGGCTATACGGACACATAGATGTAGTTACTCCTGGGGATGCCTATTATCTGCCTGTATGGGCCTATGGGCTGGCAAATTGAGGGGTAGCTACTGTGGAAAGGTCAAGCCCTCAGTCAGGATGGGGTTTATCACAGTCTGGAGCTGTTCAATTACAGGAGTAAGTCAGCGTTACATATAACACTTGTAGGTTTTGTTTTTTTTCCTTCATAATCTATGGACCAAAATAATACGAGAACAATGAGGTCATTTCAGCACGTTTGAAACTGACACACTACTGTCACTCCAGTAAACCCAACATGCGCTGACATATATACCATCCACAGCTGAATTTTGTTGCATATTTCTGCAATTATGTGTTAACTGATGCAAACCAGAAGTGTAACTGGATTTATTTCGAATGCCAAATTACAGTACATACCTCATTTTTATCATGGTAAAATGGAAAGTAAATGCAGAAGGACCAAATACAAAAAATATCAGCATTAAGGGAAGAATATAACTTGGAATGTATGATGCTTTGGATATGTACTTTAAAGTTTAATCATTTTTAATATGTAATAATAAATGTTTCTGTTTCCCGGTAACAAGACTTGATGTATAACACAAATAAACATAACAAACATGACTCAACAACAATTCAAACCCTAACCTCTATAGCGCATACTTATCATTTTATCTGAAATAACCGAATGAATAATTAATTTAGAAGTTCATTCACCACCTCTAATAAAGGTGGTTAGGCTGAACTGCATCACTGATTATAGTATTATGTTCATTATACTTGATATGTTAAATACTTACATATTTTCATTATGTATTTTTAAGCAGTAATCAGCACTGAAGGAACGTTTAAACTTTGCAGTAGAACATAATAGGGGTGATTGTAAGGTCACATTGAAGCATTAAAGCTATGCACTGTTGTAGGCTTTTAACATTATACACTGCTGTATTACTGTGTCTGCAGCATCCTTTTGTAAGATAAGATGAAAAAAACTGGTTTCTAATGGAAGAAAGACACAGGGAAAATACAAGACTCCACTCAGACAACTGCAGGACAAGTGAAAAAATTCTAGAAATATCCCATTAAACACAGTTGTGTTCAAACAGAGGTAAGAAAACGGACCAATGGGTGACACAAGCATATGAAGTACATATGTGTCAGTGCCAGAAGAATTCAAGAAACATCAGTGGGATGCACAATTCACAACATTTACATCACATCTTCAGAAGGAGAAAAAGTATGTTTTCTTTTTTTGTACAAGCCTAACGTATCAAAATAATAATAACAGAAATAATACATAACCACCACTGTTTAATAATGAATAGTCAGTTCATGTGTAACATATAAAGATACTTAACTCCTTTAAGAAAAACAGAGAATTTTCCCTTGTAAATTTACATGTTCCTATAGGGAAAGTATGCTTACATGCTGTATGTAGAGCAGTTGTCTGAAATTATCAACTTTACAGATTCAAGTGTTCAAGCAGTGCACTGTGAAATGCATATAACAATGTGAATTTTCTCAGTAAGGACTCTACAGTAAATGGACTCATAATGACATACAGAATTTTAATGTTATTGTCGAAGCCATCACTGATCTGTGACACCTCTAAATGTGCAAAAAGTGAGCCAGAGTGCAGCACAGTATGAAACATGTGGCCAAAACAGCATTTACGCTTTTGTATCCAAACCATAGAAACCAAGTATTCTACATGTAAAGCAAGAGAAAGAGTTACTTTGCTGTTTTGCTATTATTGGGATGGATTTAGGTTTGAAAAGGTCTAAGTACTCCAGCTGAGCTTTTTACATGGCACTGGAAATGTTTACAGTAGTAGGCAATTAAAATGTCTGCACATCAATGCTATCTGCAGCCTGCATTCAAGGGTAGTATCATCTGAAAAAGTCTTTCCAAAAGAATGTCACATGTCAGAAAGAAAGAAAGAAAGATTGCTTGCCAAGCAGGGGTTGTTTAAGGGTGGCCAATCATCCAATTATCTGGATAAAACAGGTGGCACCTCATTGGGAAAGCTCATTAAAATGGCGTTCAATCTCGACTGTTGGCTGCCTCTGGAAATGAAAGCACATTTCCTGTTTGGTCTGTTCAAATTTTTCAAATAAAGTCAGGCTGGGAAGAGAAAAGGCATTCCCTGATGCTGAATAATTGGATGTTTGGATCTTATCCAGTCGAGATTTACTTGCTATTTCTCTTGTGGAATCCACGGTGGACTGGTCATCATGATGGAGTCTGGTCTTAGGCCGTGGGCTTTGTCAGCAGAGCAAAGCGATCCATCTGCTCTGTGGTTGCCTTTAATGCAAGAGATGTGTTTTCCTCAGTTTCATAAGTTTACAATGTCCTCTTGATGCCCATTTATGGTGCGTGAAAGTTGAAATTCAACCCACTGCTCTTAAGTTTTAATCTGCACACCTACGTACACATAAGCAACACAAAGCCTTTACTGACCTGTGCTTCTGAGGGCTATTGGGCTTTTCTTCAATACCCATGGTAGTTAGAGGAATCACACTATGACATTTTTGCTCCATATTGCAAATGGTCCATAAAACCAAAGGTCAGGCTTTTTTTTCATAGAGATTGTTCACCACTGTGGAAAAGAGAGGCCGATTAGGGAAAAAGCGGGAATTGGTTTGCAAGCGCCTGCTTTACAGTTACTATGTCAGGGACAATAAGTCTTAATGGCTATGTGGGGCAAGCAGGGGAGAAAGGCACATAATAGCCACAGTCTATTTCAAAACAGGTTGTGGTTCTCTTTAGTTGGCTTAAAATTATTCTTCCCCCATTAAAAAAAATGCTCATTTGCCGGTGTAAATGAGCTGGCTCATTAACATTTCCCTTTACAATGTTATTTATCTAGAGTGGCATTAAAAACATTATTTTAGCCATCATCACATATAGCTCCAGTCATGCTACAAATATCACCAAACTTAAATGCTTTCACTTTCACATCCACTTCCCTCTGGGATGTGCCATTTGCCTGAAATCCCCACAAAGATGTGAAAGAAAAATCTATAAACTGTACAGAAAATAATGGACTTTAAAATGCTTAAATTCATTAATAATTCATTTATTCTATATGAATCAGCAAAAAGGGCCCTTATTTTCAGTTAAATTTACACAAACTCCCATGACATTTACTTATTTTATTCATTCATTCATTCATTCATTATCTGAACCCGCTTTATCCTCACTAGGGTCACGGGAACTTATTGTATTGTATATTTTAATTCACTTCACTTGTGGCATACATTATATAAAAAAAATATAATTAAATTGGAGCATATTGGAACTCTTTCCCTTCATTCAAGACACATTTCCTATCAGATATGTTCTAATTTACACATATGAAGCCAAATAAAGGGATTATAGATATTTAGTTAATGCTTGGGTGTCAGGGAGTCATACCTTCTCTCATACACAGTTGTTGACAAAATAAAGTAAGCTTCCTTGTGGATACGAGATGCTCACTGATTCAGAAGAAAGCTATCTACTTAGCCTAAAGGTATTTGCATTGAAAAACAAGCAGACAGAAGGGAGATAACTGGCCTGCATAATGTGTGTACTCTCTCCGTTTGGTCTTTGATGTCATTAAAGAATCCACAGTATGCAGTGTAATGTGCTGTGTAGGTGGGTGGAGGCTGCGAGTCCTGAATTGGTGTAATTTGTGCATACATCTAATGAAATCACACCAGATATATAGTAATTATCATTTTTGTACAATCATTTTGTTCCCTATAATTAATAAGGCCATTATGTAGGACAATTTGATTTCGTTTTTATCCTTTATTCACATCCTGTTCCAATTAGTCTCTCGACCTAGTGATTTCTGTTGTCGAAATGAAACATATGACATTCATCACGCTTTAGCTAAATAGTGTTAAAGGAAGTAACTTCCTTTAAGTTCCCTTAAGGAACATTTGGCACATAGAGAACGAAGTGGTCTTAAAATGACTAAAATTACCACATTAGAAGATGTGTTTCTGTCAAAATTTGGCATTTTCATTTTACATTTGCAGGTAGGAGGTTTTTGTAGTTCTTAGACACACCAATATGGACTATGGAAATATTAACATAGAGCTAGCACTAAATCATCTGCACAGTTTCCAAAACTCAAATCATAATTTCTCCACCATGAAAGGATTTTGAGTTATGGAATAGTCAATATATAGTCAATAGCAGCATATCATGCCACTAGTTTAGTTCTATGATCATTATTCAGATTACTTTCAATACCTGAAAGAAAAATTTGGCACTGTCCAAAGTGATGTAAAAGCTGGAATTCTCACTGAATCCCACATTGGAGAATTCCTTGATGACTCCACAATCCCCTCAAAACTCAGCTTGATGACTAGTTGAGGACTAGTGGGTGGCGGAATGTTGCTCAACACACTTTTCCTTAACTTGCACCTTGATTTTTTTTCCACCCAGTTTTGGTGATGTAAGTGTTAATAATCATGCTGACTTAATCCAGATATTTCTGAAATGAAAACCACATACGAAGGGTATTTCAACCCACATATGAGGACCTGAGTCTGGGCTCAAGTACCAGCGACTTGAGACTTGACTTGGACTTCAACATTTGAGATTTGACTCGGACCCATAATTTGAGATTCATGAACAATCCTTACTTGGTAAGTTCTTCATTATTATCTCCTGCTTGTCATTCCCTATTCCTATTATATTCATAACCTAATGCACACATGACCACAAATGCAACAACAACAATAATAAAACGACATAAAGATGGCACCCTCACATGCGACTACTGTGTCTTTCAGTATAACTACTTTCAAGAGACAAATAAAAGCCAACAATAGCCAATAATAGCCAACTGCAATATGTGAAAACACGTGAAATAACATTTTAAAGATGCTGCATCCATTATAACTCCATTTATCTGTAAATTGAATAAAACACACAGATAGATCAGTAACTTATAATGTGAAATGTTCATTTTGGCACCTATAGCCTGTTAAACATGTTTGCCTCAGCACCAGCTCTCCAACATTAGTCTGTTTATTACCTTTGTAGCAAAGGGAGGTTAAATTGATTAGATTGGCATTCAGTGACTTCAGTGAATAAGTGATTGCTCAACACTTGTTCACACACATTGCTGGCTTTACTGTCCTGAAGGATTGGCTGAGAGAATGCAAAGTTATCTTAAAAAAAAAAAAGTCTGTGTGTTTCTCCATTGCATAAGTGTTTTAATAACAGTATTGTCAGTGCCCTCAATTTTTTAAATAATGCTCAGACACAAGAAAACCACAATTTTCACAATATGTTCAGTCTTTATTGAGAATGAATAAGTTCTTGTTGGTACCTTTTTTTACTCTTTAGGGAAAGCTTTCATTGCGTGTGTGTGGTTTTTTTTTTTGCTATTGCACTGCAGTAGCCTATTTAAAGTTATCACATACCAAACAACTAGTCAATGCTGCTACTTTTTCTTATTAGATAAACAAGTGATGATACAGCCCATGTTTTGATTTCCTTAGTTATACCATTGCAGTGTTCGAAGCACAACAGATGGCAAGAAGCAAGTCACAGAATTATCATAACAAGCATAGGAGATTTGAGGCTTGATTTAGACTTGTGACCAAAAGACTTTAGACTTTAAGAAAGACTCTGCTTCATCCCAAACACAACGGTAAACAAACATTGGTTCCTACAGTGGGAAGTTGTCACAACCTACAAGTACAAGAGCAAATGTCTGAAACACTTTCGGAAATTGTTTTGAGCCAAAGTGATGGGCTCTGCCACTTGGTTTATTCTGCAACAGGATGTTCATATCTTTGAGTAAATTTGACCAATTTAGCTCTTCCTACCTTCATACTATGGATACACAATAAAAGACATTGGTACAAGACTGGAAAATCAGTTTTTCTTTGTATGTTCACGTTTCTCAATATCCTGATTCCCTGTAGAAATCGCCATGCTCGATTCAGTCAATATCAGATGTATTCCTCCAGTAGCAGACAAAACGTTTTTCTTGTTTGTTTGTAGTGGTAGTGTTTCTTGTTTTCTTGCTGGTTGCCCTGGTAGAGCACATCCCACAGGGCACAAGACCTCATTGCAGCAACCTGGCTTTGATTCCTGGCCCAGGTTCTTTGCTACATGTCATCCCCCCTCTCTCATATCTCACCACTACGTGTGCTATTTCTAAAAAAGGCAAAAATTCTCAAAAAGAAAACTTTATCTTGTTGTTGAGGGCAGTGGAAGGGAGGAGAATACAGACTGAAATGCTCACCCCTTGTCTGGACTATTATGCGTCCTGTGAGCCAGATTAGGATTATGAGCATCACATCAACTTCAAACTTCTACATCATTGGATCTTTAGGTGTTTTATATTGAATACATTTACTTATAGGCCAGTACAAAATTTAGTCAGCACAAATCTTTTAGTTAACTTCCCTCAAAGTATGACAATTTTAAGCCTCTGGTACAAGACTTTAGATTTTCTCCTCTGGCACATCTGACACTAATGCTTCACAACTGTAAAGAATAAGTTTTTTTTATGTTAAACTACTTATACTGTACTTCTCAATTCTTTACTTGATTCCTACCATCCATACTCTAGGGCTTGATAAGATATAGAAATTCATTAAAATAAATAAAGGTTGTATACCATGATGACCATCAAAACTGCTCTTTTACATTCAGACCCTATAGAGGCCAGGTATGCGGGCCAGGAGGCTTCCCCAGTCATCCTGAAGAAGAAGAGCTAATCCTCCTAGACAGCGGGGAACGGCTGCTATCCTGGCCTGTCACAACCACTCTACACCCTCACAGCTGAAGCCGTCACACTGAAAGCCGGTGCTGTGCGGAGAAGAACAGGACACAGGGAAGAGTAGGACGGACAGGGGACTATAAAGGAGAGTATTTACATGCGTCACTGTTCTTTTTATGTTTCCCAAAGGACTCAGGTGGAGTGGGAGGATTTATGATAATCGTCTAATAACACTGGGGGCTGCGGTGTGCTTTAAGGAATTCAATTGTTTTTCTGTCAGCAGGCATTCATTGATTTACAGTAAATGACGCATTGTACACAACAATGCCATATCTGTTCCACATTAATTAAATTAATTCCCATAGTAGGTGCGGATTGCCAGGAATTTTGCTTACATGTTGGAATACATGTCATTTTATTTAACAGACCATTAGATTATTTCATATTTAACAATTCCTAATTTTTTGCCCTGGCAGTTCAGACTTCAAAATCAATTTAGTTTTGGAACTAAACACTTGGCAGTCAGTGGAACTTTGTTTCTTTCCCACAGAAGGCACCAAAATATAATGAAAAGGCAAATTGCTTTTCTGTCATCACACTAAATGTTACTAAATTTTACATTTCTGGCTGTTGGAGTCAACATGTCACATCTGAATGACTCTCCATGGACATCTTATCGCAAATGAAGTCCCAAGAATCATGAGTAAATAATGAAGTTTAAAAGGATGCAAGAGAATTGAATATTTTTGTCTCATTTTTGAATCTTCTGCAGAGCTGCTCCATGGTGATGGATCAGTGCATCCTTAGACAGCTCTCATAACTTGCCACATAGTAACATGGACTTAATGTAGAACAAACCAACCCATCAACTGGAATAAGTTAAGCTGTCTTAGTATAAAATAACATTAAGCATACACTCAGTACTGTTTAATGTTTAAAATGATCCCCATTAGCTGCCACCAAAGTGACAAGCTAATCTTCCTGGGGTCCACACAGAAGAACAACACAAAACACAGAACATAACAATACGTACATAATGTGCATGACAATCACGATTCATATAATTAACAATGCAAATCTAAAAATAATAACCATTATTAACATCCTAAAAAACATAAAACATCATCAGAAAAAAAATGGGATTAGTTATTATATTCATGAGTTGCATCCATCAAAGAAAATAACATACACTACAGTACTTGCTCAGATATTTAAATAGTGCCTTCTCAGATGATAGTTGAAAGATGGTGTACTATTCAATTTATGTATGTTTATATACATATAATATTTATAAAAATAAAATTAAAAAAACACAAACAATTTATGTATGCTAAGGGGGTAATTATTCCAATGATTGATGCCACGATAAATAACTGTCCTCTTTAAAGCATTTGATTTTGGATGTGGCAACATAACCTGGCCATCACCAGCTGACCTAGTAAAATGAGATTGAACTTGACTGCATCTGACAATTTGTTTGTAAAGGAAAACAGGTTAAGTAGAAAAGATAGTGTTACTGAAAAATGTATCTGTGTTGAACATAAAACTATTCTCTACCATTAACCATGAGAGTTGTTGGTAACCTTTGTGTTATCCTCTTTTTTGGTGCCATGGTTAGTCAGTTAGTCTCGAATTGGTCTTAGTCAAAGATGATCTAACTGAAGAGTGTTACATGGAGTGGAAACATATCAAACCCTCACTGCCCTTAAAGGGAGACCAAACCAGACCTGTTTGAATAGTAACCTGTGGAAGAAATGGATTACAAATGGTATGTGAGAACAGTTGATTCAAAGGAATTACATAACATGCGATTACCTTCAACATATTATCTATACTCTAGCAAATTATCACATAACCTGATAGAGCTAACACAAACAAAACATCATTTTGTTGGACAGATGCTGCAACAAGAAGGGCCCATTGACAACGAAGCTACTTTGTCATGTACTAGACCACTTTATGGACTTTGAGGTCATCTTGTCTTTATACCCACACTCTAAACACATCAACAAGATTTACTGCAACAAATAAGAACTCTGCCATGTAGCACTACATCAATGTCATATAATACTGTGTGATGTACACTCATTGGTTCTCAGCAATGCACATAGCCAAACTCTGAGCTAATTAGAGACAGGCTAACAATATAATTCCATCAGTGACGAAACAGCTTCTCCCTTTAATCACATCATTTTGAGTTATTGTAATGTTTTTGTCTGAATTCATCATTTAATGCCAATTACTGGTTGGTTGGTTGGTCGGTCGGTTGGTTGGTTTGTTGGACCATTCTAATCTTGCACATAGCCTTATGGTCTCACTGTTAAATAAATTCAAAAATGACAAGTCAAGGTCTTCTTCAAGAAAATTTAATGAAAACTGCTGACAGACACAGAGACAAATGAGACTGATCAAATAACTTCCTAAATGAAGAAAAAATATCAACAAGTGAAATGCATAACTTCACTTTAATTTTTGTCTCCTGGGCTCCTCAGTCACTTCCACTGTATAAAGTGACATGCAAAGACACAGAAGTGCTATACAGAGTGCAGTAAAAAACTAATGCTGTGCAGACAAAACTATGAGTGGAATGGACTTTTTCTTTTTTTTTTTTTTTTACAAGAACCCTCCCTAATACAGCTTACCCCTGACCAGTCACGTTTGAAATTCCATCAGTAGTGGTCTTTTCTATATAAAAAGGAGAGTAAAAAAAAAGAGGATGAGAGTTAGAACGTAGAGAGAAAAATAGATCAATATTTAATTTTCTCCCCAGGAGATATGTTCAGGCACTAATCAGCAGCGACGGGAAAAGATGACACCTGGAATAGCAAGCAGCAGAGCTGAGCTGTCCTCTCCTCCCTCCACATCTTCTGCCTCCCAAAGCAGCCACTCATTCCAGCTCTGCTGTCTCTGTCAACCCCGCATTTCTCGTTTATTCAGTCAAATCCATCTATCCATCCACCTATTAGCTCTCTAGTTTCTTTCTCTGACTTGTCTGCCCTTTTCTCCCCTTTCCTTCAGCCATGTTTCTCACTCAGTCCCTCACTAGTCTTTTGCTAGACTTGCCCAATCTCTTTCTTCTCACTTTCAATCTTATGCTCCATAACTACTTGTCCACCCTGACATACTAGCAGAGATTGATCTTACAGGAGAAAGAAGCACATCACTTAACAAAATCACTGTATGTGCAGCAGGTATCATTCACAACGGGGATTCCTGCTGTGTGTGAAATTGGTAATCCTGCATTGTGTGCTTATTCTTCCTTACAAAGCTCCACACATGAATCTGGCACAGTGTACATATACAGTACCACTGTCGGAGATCTATAGCCCCTTTGTGTAAGATAAATTGCCACATATAGGCAATATTTCCTGGAAGGGAGAAATAGAACACAGACTAATTTTCAAAGCTTTCACATTTTCATTTAGCGAAATCAAACCAAGCGTCTGTATTTCAAAAGCATTTTAAATTCAAATTCATGTTCCTTCACTCACTCAGGGTTTAACAAGACCTCAAGCATAATGAGCTTCATTTCTAACTTGAACAAATTCATACAAATTGGGTCTTATCGCTTCAAATTACTACTGTGATATCCGTGCCAGAGATGCCTGCCTGATAGCAATAATAGCAGTGTTTTTAATATCCCATACCAGAGGTGGCAGAAGACAGTGCAGATCCTTCCGTGTAATAAAGTAAAATACTCAGCATTAAAAACTTAGTATCATCAGCAAAATATACTGGCAATTTTAGTGGTTTCTCTGAGTTATTCAGCCTAAAGCATATGTAGAGATACTGGGTTTAGACAATTTTATCTGTAGTATGAATAGCAGTATAAATCTATCAATGTTATTAGCAAGTATTACAGGAACTGGTGCTGCAAATATGATTCTGCTTCATGTATTTTTAAGGATTTGAAACAAGTTTTTGACCTAAAGGTAAGCACGCACTGGATGTGACGTGGCAGCCTCATGCCACCTGCACTTGGCCACCCATGAGCCGATCAATCACGCTGTCAATCAAAACACATTTTCTTGCTTTTTTCCACTGTTGTTGTCGCAATGGACTCATGATCCTGGTAAAGATACAGAAGCTGCATGTAACCGGAGTGTCATAATACATGTATTTCACTTGACTCGATAGCTTATAACGTCATGCTGACTGCACTGCCTGAATATTATCAAACTGTTATCCCCCTGAATAGAAGTTAAACTGAAATTAAGAGCTGAGCAAAAAATTTCAGTTAGTGTCCTGAAATATAACATTAACACTATTTTGGAAATAGTGACCTCAGAAATCCAAACTACTCTGCAATCTCTGTCTGCTCAATTTCTTCACTGCAGTAAATGAATGAATAAGATAAGAGCTTTTTTAGGTAAGTGGACCTTATCAAGTGGATAGAAAGGTTGTTCAAGGTTGATATGTTGTGGGCAATTCTGACATCGGACAGCTAGCTAATCAAGCTGTCCTGCGGATAAACAGAAAGCACACACACACACACTCACACACACATAGCTAGAGTGAGACTCAGGAGACAAAATTACCATACTAGACTTCCCTTTCAATATTTCACTTTACAGTGTATTTCTTCTGACACTCAGACAACTCGAGCCTGTTGGTGGGTGTAGTATTGGTCTGTGTTGAAAGAAGAGTATCTTCATGTGCAAGTGTGTATGTGTGTTAGATGGAAGTCTTTTCTGTCTACACAAAGCCTCAGGGGGGAATAGAGAGAGAGGCGAAGAGACAGGGAGAGGCAGGAAACCTTTGGCCCCAATGGGAAGTCCCAATACAGCTGCTGCCTGCCTGCCTGACTTTCCCTCCGACTCTCTGCATGCACTGTCAACCTGTCTGCCCACACACACATAAATGATAAAAATCTAGATTCTGCCTTTACACTGCACTAAATGCAGTTACAACTCTGAAACAGTCAATTTCATACTTAAACCCTCGGCATAGCCCATGAGACAGAAGGTGACGCGCAAACTGCACATGCATGCGCTCACACAGCGCTTCTCCCCTAATGGGAGACATCGTGTTTAATTAATACTGACACCATACTCATAGCAGGAAACAGCTCATGTTGGTGTGTGAGATTTTATAACTGTGTGTGTCAAAGTAAAAGCCTAGAAGTTACTACATTGACACTATATGGATCAGAGTGGTGGCTATATAATATTATGCAAAGCTCATTCTCACACACGGTGGAGCCAATCTCAGTCTCAATGTCACCTACAAAGATTTAAGAAGCACTCAATTAACTTATTAGCAATTCTTTTCAGCTCAACATGGGAGCTAATTGAGGAAGTATGGAAAGGAAATGAACATAGTGCTGGGGCGTCGGAATATGAAGCATTGTATTTTGCAGTGCTCTGGAAGAAAACTAATACTGTAAGCTGTTGATATGTCTAAAAAGTTTGCAGGCATATTTCAGGATAAACCCACAAGGCTTGGGCTTTATTGGATGTCAGCACAGATGAATTCCCAATGTTTTGCCTTCTCAGCATCTTCTGGAAAGTGCTCAACCTGTTTCGTAATATTTCTTTTTATTCTGGTTTACTACAACTTCAATATTTTCACCCATCAACCCTATCAGAAATTAATCACTTCTATCTACTCTGTTATTTGTTGAAATATGGCAATGGTGCTCTATAGTTCAGTACATTTCAGACTGCAAAAATCCCGGAGGTAGGTCTATCAAGCAAGTGTTAAACAATCCTAAAGCTATTTGGAAAACAAAAACCAACTGTGCAGTAATACTACTCCCTATCCATTATCTGCTGTATAGCCACTTGTCCTTTCAGGGTCACAGAGGCTGGAATAGATTGGGCAAGAGGTGAGATACACCAAACACAAGATATCAAAGTTTTGATAAAAGTGCACCTTTTTCCAGCAGCTGAAATTAACTCGAATTCAGTCGTAACGGCAACCCTCTCACGTGTGCACGTTACCACATCAACATACAGTAATTACTCACACGTCTTAGGAATAGAAGAGGATGTGTAAGGGTAAGCACTAACACCTTCACCACCAATCAAAAGGACTTACACTGATGCCCTGGTTGAAGTCTAAATACTAGCTATTCCTATGTTTCACCATGTGCAACACTCTGATAAAAAGTCATTTTTCGGCTCCTAATTCCAAGACATGTCAGCCAACATGTGCAAAGGAATTACTACCATATATAAAATTGAAATTATTCCTAAAATGGGAAAAATAAGACTGTGGTGGTGTCTGGCTGATTATTCTTCCTCACCCAACCCCTTTTCTTTTCCTTTCCTGTCATCTTCTCCTACAGCTTCTTCCTCATCTCTGTAAACTTGTCTCCCTCATCTAATGCCTCTCCACTCTTTCCATTTATACTTCCATCTCCCTTCTCATTCCGTTCCCTCTCCCTCTGTTCCTTCCTGATTCCCTCCCTCTCTCCCCCTGCAGGCAGGAGCTGTCTTGCACAAAGTGACGCGATGGTTGTAATTGGCTGCCCTCTGCCACAAATCAGATCACAGCTGGCAATGGGAGTGCTCCAGCGATTACCCAAAACCCTCTACCCCACAGATCAGGGGGCTAACTCCAAAGAGAGAGGAAGATAGACAAGAGGGAGAGGGTTGCAGCCTAATTTTGTTCATCGACACCACTTTTTCCTCTAGTCAACTCCCCCACTTTCGTGCCACAGTTATATTGGTCATTTATTGAGTGAAAGCATTACAACCAACAGTTCATTGTTAAGTGGCTGCTTTTCAGATTACCACTGAGCAGAATGAAAGGGTGAATGATGATAAAGACCTTTTCTTTTTTTAAAATATCAACTGTTGGTTACCATTCTCCTCCCTGCTCTCGCTCTCTTTTTCATTCCCTCTCACATCACCTTCTTTCTGTAAAGAGAAAGGGAGCTGATGAGATCTCTGGGCCTGTGAGCAATTGACTTGAAATTGCATGGGCTTCTCAGACACTCCATCGACCCTCCATTCTCAGCAAGGGGTCATGCTTGATGTGCTCCTTTATTAGCTCAAATTAGGCCTCTGTGTCTCTGAGAAGGGAACATCCATCTCCTTATTCATTTGTTCTTCTTGTCCCATTTATTTACTTAGTTGGCTAGGCAGTGGGCTGTTTGGACAGAGAGCATTGGTCGCCCCAGGCGGAGACACAAATAACGTCTTATGCACGTTAGTTACAAATTACGAATGCTGGGTGAAGGTCAGAGAAAGGGAAATAGGTGAAGCTAAAGGAGGAAGAGAAAGATGAGATGACAAATGCAGTCAGCAGAATCTAACACAGCACAAGTGCATAACTTAATAACCTTGTTTACATAGTTTGCATTACTGCTGACCTTTTTACAGCTGGACGAATGACAGCACTGTTTCTTCCATCTCTTTATTTACATTAATTTTACCTTTGGATGACAATTTTTCTGATGCAAATTAGTCTTTTTGTTGGTTTTAATGTCAGTATTGTGTTAACATTCAGTCCTGTGTAATGGCACTTGGCAAAACTTACTTCCACATTCAAGGATACTTCATTATTTGAAAAGTCCAGTGCAGAAAAATTTCCATATGTAAGCAGAAGGCTGTAAAGCTAACAGAGATGGAAAATGTTACCTCATTCTCTTTGTATTTTATTCATCAGGGTATTCACTAACAAGAGTGCAAAGCTCAACACTATTATATATTATGTGATTTACACCCAGTGACTTTAAACATTCAAAAACCTTGGTAATACCTTCAATTTATTAAATATGATACAAGTGATAACTGAGTTGCTGTGTGATACTTGACTTACGTTTCTTCATACCTAAAGAATAAAGAATGAATTTCAACATTTGGGATTGTGTTTTTCTAAACTAACTAGAATGGGCTCTAATCTAAACCCTCCATCTGCACCATTTATTGTTTCATTTGCTTTCAGCCCAGTGGACTAAGCTGCATATCTCCCATCAATGACTTGCCATTGCTCACTGCCACAGCTGACTCACAACTCAATTATTGGGTCATTAACACACTTGATCAATTTATGGATTGACTGGTATGGAAAGCAGTGTACCCAAGGGCAGTAGGGTTGAACATACGCTGAGAGATTAACAGAAGTAATCTTGCGGATAATATAGGGCTGCTCGATTATGGAAAAAAATCATAATCACGATTATTTTGGTCAATATTGAAATCACGATTATTTACACAATTATGTCTTTGA
>JAPTGW010000011.1:5976979-5988712 GCA_029814545.1 Apogonichthyoides opercularis
ATAAAGATAGCTTTGCAGCACCTGAAGGGTTCAAATTCAAACTTTTGGAACTATTAGGGTCCAAATACACAAATAAAAGTACCAAAGACTAAAAAAGGTGGGTTTAGCAAAATATGACTCCTTTAAAGAAAGACTTTTACCCATGACATGATGGAATTTGTCTCTTCTTAAATCCTTATGGACAACTGTTAGACATCTGCTGGCAGTTGTGGGGTTAGCGTCACACACTTGGCTATTAGGATAACTGTCTATGCAATACACACCTAATGCAGTGGTAAATCCACACATGTAAGTACATGCTTGCATGTAAACACACACATTGTATGACTTACTCCAGCAACAGCTTTTATGTTTCTCCGGACTGACAGAGAGGTGAATGGGGATGACTGAGCTGGTGAGAATCTTGCACATTTTCCAATTTTAAAGCCACTAAAAGCAGCTGTATTATTCAGCATTGAAGCACTGTACTGAAGCATGTTAATTATGCATAAACCCACATGTTCCCATAATCTGCCCGCTTATTCCAGAGGAAGGAGAATCTCTGAGATGTGGCATTTACTGGGACAACTGTTCCTCTCCAGTCCTTTATATTTTATAAATCTTTTTCTGTCCCAACCTTTTGCATTAGGAGCGTGTACTGTGAGTCAGGATGGATCAGTCACAGAGGCCGGGGAGCTGAGGAGCTACTACTACTGCATCTCTGTGATACAGACGAGTGGACAAAAGGCAACGGGGATGATTTCTGACGCAGAAGCTAAAAGCGGGACGGGTTAGTGTTAGTGTTGGTTTGTTTATGTGATGGGTTGGAGGAAAATTCTGGGAGAGTTTTAGGGTGAGTCACTGCTCAAAAGGAAAAGGGACAGAGCCTAAAAGCATTAACTGTGCAGGAGTGGAGCCATTTAGGAACAGGAGGGTACAGTAATAGTAAAATACAAATCACTGTTAACCTAAGAGGTACAGCGTTGTGCTTTTTCTTGCCAGAGCTTTTTTCTTGTTTGCCATTTTTGGTTTGAATAATAAATAAAGGAATTAAGAGTCTGAAAAGGTTTTCGTTGTAGATTTTGTGGCAGAAATGTTTTGTAGGACTGTGTTTTTTACTTACGATTTTATCTGGGGGAGGTGTACTGGCTATGTAGCATTTCACCTCTCCTCTCTCTCCTCTCACTGCATACTGGACTGGATCACTGGAGATGATGGGAGGACCTGCATAGGCCAAATATGACAACATGCGAATGAAAATGAAATCACTTGAAAACAAATCAATGCCGTCATGATATTTTCCTGTTGACCTTATAAAGCCTATTCACAAAGTAATGACTGTATTCAAAAATAAACGGCTTTTGGACCTACTACATTTTTTTCTTCAATTACTGACAAGCTGACCTTTTTTAAACTACAGCATTTTCATCTATGAGCAGTGTCACACTGAACTGCATGGATGTTTTCTGACCGTTGACTGTGAGCGTGACCTCAGTCTCTCCGACTCCGATCCGTGGGACGATGGCCTTACATACATACTGGCCTGCATCTGCCTGGCTCACTGACTTCAGATACAGCTGGTTGCTGTTACTCAGAACCTGTGGGGGTGTAAATGAAAAGACCACAAATATAAACAGGGCAAATCTGCCAACAGCATGAAAGGATAAACAAAATAAAGGCCCACTTGAACACAGGTAAAAGACGGACTAATGTATTGCTATGCTTCCACCTGTGAAGCTTATTATTTTTATTCATCATGAACCATATGTGCATGTCTAGATTTATTTGATTATATATGTTGTACTATACTGCTGATTGACCTTGACTAGCAAATAATACAAACTTGGATCCTTTTTTAACCCATCACAAAGGTTTTGCAGTTGCCTAGTAACCACATCCCCTGGAAAATTAGCTGTGTGAAAATTATGGCTAAATATAAAACTACTTAGAGAGAAATAACCTGCACAACACTACAGTATGGAGATGTACTTGTAAGCTAAACCAATCTGTAGTAAGAAACATATGTATAATGACAGCTCTGAATTGCTATTTGCCGTGTCTTATTTTTTATTATTATTTTATTACAAAATTTATTATAAAATTATTACAAACAGTTATTAAACTCAACAATTGATCAAAAAATACATCTTGTAATAGGACACCCCAGAAGCAGTCCTCAGCTTATAAATGGAGATCCTTAAACATGTAATAAGAGACACATTTTACATTATTTTAGAGCCAGTGACTGTTTGCAAGTCAACTGACCAGTGGTTAGGCAAGATATTTGGGCACACAACAAGAAGTCAAAATAAAAAAGGGATTATCTATAATTACATTAATATTTCTACTCACCAAATTAAATTAGATCTGTAGTGAGTCACAAGTATATGACAAAATAGACAAGACATATTACAAATCTAAGTGCATAGTGCACAGATCTTTGTAAACAAACAAAGACAGACCTGTAAAATACTGCAAATACAAGAACAGAAGAAAAGTGCACAAAGCGTCGGCTCTGCTTCTTACCATGTTTGAACCCTTTTTGAACCAGGTGAGGGTGAGTGGAGGATTTCCAGCCCATTTACAGTTCAGTGTGACATCAGAGTCAACATCAACTGTTTTTGGCTGAGGCTCCACCAACAAGATTGGACCGACTGGAGACAGAGAGGGAGAAAGAAAGGAGATTTTCTTTGTTGTGTTTGAGTAATAATGCAGTAGGACTAAAGGGGAGAAGTAGCTCAGAGAAGAAGAAACACAACAATAGTGTGCTTTATCCATCTGACTCCAGACTAAAGTGAGTGAAGCTGGCAACAAATGATTCAACAAGAAGAGATGAATGTTTTGTGACTCACAGTGAACATCCACCAGGATGCTGACGTTGGTCTTTCCTACAGCATTGAAAACCAGACAGGAGACGGGCTCAGTGAAGAAGGAGTGGTCAGCTTTAGTAGTGAACACACTCTCCCTGGCTCCCTGCAGCACTACACCGCCCTTAGCCCACCTAGGATTGAATATTTCACAAAATTATGAAATATAAAAAAATAAAACAAAGATAAATTCATTTTGACACCAACAAGAATCTTGCTGAACTGAAAAAATGTGCCTAGTATTCAGCTTCAGTGAGAGGTAAAGGGAATTTGTGTGAAAGCTGACCTGTAGCCCATAATAGGAGGGTTAGCGTGAGCTTGGCAGGTGAAGGTGACTCTGTCCCCCTCCAGGACAGATCGAGGCTCAATGGACAAGGTCACTGTCGGTGGATCTGTCAGAGAAAGAACACACCAGTTCACACATTTACATTCACTTACTGACACCCTTAACACAATCTAAACCACAGTATATGGCAGCATGGGCATTCTAATACAATATGGCTGTTCAACACTACTTTGGCACAGCAATGAAAGCATTTAGCACATGGTTTCAAATGATCATGCAGTGTCTTTTAAAATAAGTCATAATTGTAAAAACACCATTTGTATTAATGAAACATTCCTATTAAACTGCAGAATTTTCTTTAAAATATAACATTTCAAACGGCTGCACTAGAAGGCAGCATTACTTACGGTGTACGTTGAGGGTGACAGTTGTGCTTTTGCCTGTGGGAACGGCCAAATTGGTGGTCACACAGCTGTAGTTCCTCCCAGTATCTGTGTCAACGGGATGAATGGGCAGGTAGCTGCGTGTGGTTACCCTCTTCCTGTCTGGAAGGACCTCCTGAAAATGGAGGACAGAAAGGGGTTCAAATACTCAAATAGTAAACACAGGTCATGAAAGCGTATTTATTGTATCTAGCATGTAAAGGGCACTCACAGTAATACTGACAGCCCCCTCCACGGGCAGGCCATCCTTGAGCCAATCGATCATAGAAGGCGGCTTGGCCCCTCGGGACACACAGCTCAGGTTGTAGGACTCCCCTGCATTCAACAGCACCTCTGGACCCCCATCTATCACTGGGTCATCTGGAGGGACTGAGGCAGGAGGATGGAAGGTTTAGATACACAAACAATCACATTTCATAATGCTGGGTATATACAACCACACTTCCACAAACAGGGCTCTCCAGTTAAATAAATCTGTGATATATTCCAGGAATTACAATTCAGTGTATAAGTAGGAGTACTGTAAGCAAAGTGTATCTATACTGCTGTTTTTTACGCCAATTTTAGGACAAGTATCATGGTATAAATATCATAGGCATCAAATCTGGTAAAAAGGTTGACTTTTTATGCTGGAACAGAGGGCATGTGCATTTACATTTTTCTCTGTTAACAGCAAAGTGCTACATTTTGTGCTATTTGAAGATAGATCACGAGACTGCCATGCAACGGTCAGGGGGTTAAACACGATACAAAAATCAACCACTGTCTTTTGCACAAATTTGTATGCAAACCTTTATAGTTTCCCTCATGTTTTAAGACACATTTCCTAAAATGTATGCTCCGAATCTCCAAACTCTATACACTGCTGTGCTCTGCCTGCAAGTCAAACATAATTTGTGATAGTGAAGAGAGTTTCAGCCTGACACAAACCAGAGATGGGGTACTGAGGCAGAATAAGTAAGATTTCTTTCTTTATGTACAAAAATTTTTTTGGTTGGTAAACACATGGAAAATGACTTTAACAATAGTGTATTCTAAGTGTTTATCCGCTTGATCAGCTATATTTACTTTACTTACATCAGGTACAATTACTTCTCATTTTCTGCTCAATTACTTTTTACGTCAGTAAACTGCCAAATTTATATCTAAAACGTATGTATAGTCTGTCTTTATAAGCATCATGATTCATTGCAGTAGTATGCTCTCATCACAATGTTCTCAATTGATCCCATCAGTGTGTCATGACTGGCGTGTTCTGTTTGCGTATTTGATCACTTTTGCTGAAGGCAGAGCTTGGTCTTGACATGGGGGTTTGAAGTTTGTGCAGATGTGTAGTGTAGTTACTGATTTGTATGTAGGGTTTTGGAAATTGGAGCATACATTTCAGGAAATGGGTCCTAACAATTGAGAAAATCATTAGTGTTTTGGAGCACTGATACATCAGCAGGATATAACATCATAAGACGCAAGTGTCAATCAAGTATCAATATTTTCTTATACCATTATTCTCAAATACATAAACGTACTGAGGACGGTGGGTTTGGCCCTCCTGGACCTCAGGGCAGCATCAGGGGCCTGACACTCATATAGGGAGTCATCAGATAGGTCAGCTGACAGGATCTCCAAGTTGTATTGCCCCAACTCCTGGACACGCAGTACACGGTACCTGGGCCAGGCTGAAACACACAGGCAGTCAAAATTAAAACAAATGCTATCATTTCCACAATTGAAATACTGCATTTGAGTAGTTTTTGTTGTTATCTCTGTGCTAATCTTGGCTTACAGTGAGTTTATGTTAATATTGCAGTAACAGTGGGACCTTCAAATAAAAGTTGAACATAGGTCATATGCCTGTGGATTCACCCATGAAGCCTGTAGCAGAATTTGGAAAGAATAATATCATGCAGAATTCACTATTCATGCTGACTAGGAAATGTCAGATGTTCACCCTGTGTCATATATAGAACAAAAATGTTTTCTGCAGCAGTGTTAGTGACACTACAGAGATGCATGAACACATGACATGATAGATATTCACACACAAAAAACGCATGACCAAACATACACATTGATGCAGCTGCACAATACATACACAATCACAAGCACAGAACACAGCCTCTCCAGTCCTGCCTTTCCCTTCCCCCATCCGTCACACAGCACAGCTGTGTCACTGCTGTACATTCTCACCATTAGGTGGCATCCATGCTCCCTTTCACCAGCAGAGGGACAAGATGAATGCATTATGACAGCAACGTTTTAGAGGGCTCACATCGACTCCAGTCCATGGTGCAGAATTCATGTTTGCTGCCCAGACGTAGATCGCATGTAAAATTCTCCCTGCCATTTCCATGTACAGGCTCCAAACTGAGCCTTGCCGCTTGCCTAACCTTGTGTGTCCTTGTTTCTGCATGCATGTGTGCATGTGTGTGTGTGCCTTGTATATACGTGCATTTGCATGTGAAATGTCGAGAGCGAGAAAGCGTATGAAAAGCCCACAGAAAGAGGGGGGCAGAGGGACACAGGCTCATACACACACACACAAACACAAACACACCCACCGAGTGGATGTGTGCATGAAGCGGCCAGTGTTCATTCATATGTTTTTATTTAAAAGCTTTGGCTTGAAGCACTGGACCATTACAGTAACAATATGATTAAAAGGAGGAGGGGAGAAAGGGAGGGAGAGGCAGAAAGTGTGGTGAAGAGACAGACGAGGACAGCGAAGAGGACAGAGAAGGGACAGAAGGGTTGACAAAAAGAGAGGAGCATGAACTGAAAGCGTGTCAAGCAAGGTAAGTAGAGAGAAAGAGACAAGGTACTAGCGAGAAGTTAAATGAAGAATAGGAGAGGACTCTGCACAACGGAGGCAGCTGAGAAAAGGAGAACAAGAAACCAGGAATCTTAAGTGGAGGTCATGAGAGATGCAGAGGAGAGGAGAGGAGAGGAGAGGAGAGGAGAGGAGTATCAACAAAACAAGGCATCAGCATGTCACAAACAATGCAGTCCCCCTCTGGACCGTTCTGCTAGAAATATGCTCACTTGTTGTGACCAGTAATTGCACAGCCGCCTATAGGCTAATCAGTGTGATTCTGGAAACCGTCCAGAATTGCAGAAATTTTTTAGATGCATCATTCTTCCAAGTTTTGTCAAAGTCAGACAAGCTGTGCCCAAGTTGTCGTTGATGTTGACAGACTGAGAAGTGGGAGACTTAATAAATGAAAATGAAAACTTCAACAAAAATGATGAAAATGCAAAGAGGAAGACCAGGGAGAACACTGTTTCAGCCTTTCAAGAAAAATCAGATAATGGCCAGTCACCCACTGCTGATATGACAGAGGTGATGATGTGATGCTCCTCAGTCACATCATACTGTTAATTGTGCCTTGGGGAGCTTAGAATTTCCCCATCAAACAGTGGATGCACGTGTGCTCATGGAGGCCAAATTTAATATCAACCTAAAGAGGTGCCACATTTTCACAACAGGATGTGATGAAAGAGCCGATGTGGTCGTTAGGCTGTCTTTCAGTAACATGACAGTAACCTTTAACATCTCCTGGGTAAAACTGCTCTGCTGGCTCAATCTGACTGTAACTAAAACATTCAGCAGCAAAAATATTTTGTCAGCACATACATTAGCCACTGGAGGTACTATCACGCAATGTCACACCAACACTGGTTAGATATGTAAATATATCACTTAAATCGATGTGAAAGAGTCAGTCTTTAAACTAGATTTTACTGTATTTATCATTATCTTTATTCTTATCCTTGTACCTATTTAAAAATAGACAGTGAAACAATATTTTTTTTGGCTATTTCAGCTGTTTTCATACATTGTCACCTGCAGAGCCTTTGTCAATAATGTTACAGCAGAATCAGGTGAATGGTAAGTGTGCCTTTGTGTTAGTCAAATAGCGGCAAAGACAACTGCTGAGGTATCACTTTCTGATACTAATTGACTGTTTGCTTTCAAACAGACCCACCTACACTCTATCCAAGATGGGTCTGAACATTGGAGGAGCTCCACTACATGCACTTGGGATTCAAGAACTGTTGGTAGTATTGTATAGTGCTTTTGTACAAACACTTTTTTTTGGGTCATGATATTAGTCTGTTGACAATACAACTATTAAGGTGAAAGTATTGTATTTTCTGCAGAATTAGCCTTTTGTGTAGTTTGATGATGGTTCTGTCAGTGTGCCAGACCTGAGACAGTACTTAGAATCATAGAAAACACAAATGTTGTGGACGTTATGTGAACATGAGATGAGTTTTACTTCACACGCTTCTGTTTCTGCACTTTGGAGTGTGGTGTAATAAGTGAACTGTAAATAGTTCACAAAACATAATTTTCCATCTTCAAGCATTAAGTTCAAAATTTTGCCTTTCAGCATCTTCTTTCACAAAGTATCAGAACCATGGACCTTGAAAAGCCCATCTTAGTCACATGTTGGACAGAGTGAAGGAAGCTTGAGGAAGCTGTGAGAAGTCTCACCCCGGAGGTCCTCTCCGATGCCCAGAGCCAGGCCATCTTTGGTCCACTGAACAATGCCCGAGTAGTTGAAGACAACGCAGGACAGGATCACCCTCTGGCCCCGCACCACCGACTGGTCTGCCGGCTCCTGAGAGAACCTCGCTGTCCACGCTGGAGGTTGAGAATAAGAGGGGATAGGGAGGAAAAAGAAGGATAAGTTAGGGACTTTCTCATTCTCAGTTTACACACACTGCAGGCAAGCTACTACAAAATCACCAAAAGGGGAGATAAAGCATATTATGGTATCTGTGGTTTTATGGTTAATTGATTAAAAACTGCATTCCCCATTCGTGGCATTCCTCCAGCAGCAATGGAATGCCACGATTGCCATCTTTGATCACACAATGGCTTGAGGCCATTAACTGAGCACCGCAGAGGAGTAAAGAGCGGCATGGGAAGATAAAGTTGTCAAAGTAGAGGAAATCAGACCAGAGACAGAGAGAAAAAAAGAGGAAGAAAGAAAAGAAAGACACAGTTAATGCTGACTCAGGAGAAAAAAGCTGGGAGATCAAACAGGCAACTTCAGCCATAGGGTCTCTCACGCCTTTTCTTCTCGCTCCTGACTTCTATTTCTTCAAAACTCTCTGGCCCTCCCTCTTTCTGTTTCTCCTCTCCTCATTCCTCCCTATGAGTCATCTCCCAGGCTTCCACTCCCCAACCAAAACTACAGTGGCTGTCATTGTCTACCAGGCTCTCTCCCTCCAGTCTGTAGACCAATGCCACAGCAGATAGCCCCGTGCTGAGCAGGCCCACCAACCAACCGACTAATACGAGGAAAAATAAGAGGAAAAAAAACCCTCTTGTTCCACGCTGTATGATGACAAGTCGTAATTAGCTGTCGCTCGAAGACATGGCACTCGTACAATGGAAGAGAGGCAATCTCTCTGTAGAGGACTTGCTTTAAATTTTCATTCTTTCCATTCTGTCTCTTGCTTTCACCACCACCACCCTCCCACTTGTTATTTCGAAGAATCTCATACAGTAGATCATTAACCCAATGCTGCATGCACTCCGTCCACCTTCCTCCTCCTCCTCTGCCATTACCGCTCTCCCTCTGTTCTCTCCATAATATTGTATGTCCTTTACCCAAATTGCTTTGCTTCACTTTCTGCTTTACCTTTATATGTATGCATCCCCACTCGCCTCCTTCACTTTGTACATCTATAATGCTGTCTATGAATGTCCTTTTGCCTGCACTGATTTTTCTCTACCTCTTTCTCTACAGTAGGTATGCACCTCCTTCTTTCTATATACATATATAATGCTGTATATGTCCTTTTACCCATAATGCTTTCTATTTTTGTGTTCCTCCTCCTCGCTGGTTGGAAGGGGGTTAGAGGCGGACTGTCACAACTCATTTATCACATTAAATATCAGCCCTCCAGCACTTTCTCTCTCCCTCTCTTTCTCGTTCCCCTGTTAGCCCGTCTCTCTCTTTCTCCCTCACTCCCTTTTCTTCACCTCCTACCATTTACATCTCTCCTTCTCACTTGTCCTCACTACTTTTTTATCGCTTGTTTTCCCCTCTTCCCCTTACACTCCCTCTATCGTTCCCTCACACTTGTCCCCCTGAGCCCTCCAGCGCTTTTCTGAAGGCTCCCATCTCTCACTTTTTTTAACAACTGCCATATGCCTCCACACCCCCCCACCCCCATCATGACCCAAGGTTCCTATCTCTCACATTATCCCTCCCTTTCGTATACACAGACATGCACTCTCCCCCTATCATGTCCGATTTGGTGTGATTTGCAGAGGTACAATATGCCTGATAATACAAAAGAACCCAGTCATGCAAAAAGATTTCTGTACCAATCGCAACAATGGACTCTGACAGTGCAGCACATTAATATTCGGAAGATAAAGGGGAAGTGCTAGGATACACGATGAAAAGGGAATCAGATGCAGATGGAGCTTTGCAGTATGCATACCTAGGATAATTCAGAACTCAAACAAAAAACAACAGAAGGCCTTAATTTGGTCCCTGAGGAATGCCCAAATTCACCAGATTAACAAAATAATATCACTAAATTCAGTATATTCATGACGTATACTTTCATCAAATCATCTACATTTGCTTTAAAATGTTGTGTAAATATATTTCAATGCAAATTTTAATTGTCTGTTCTGAGTTGCAGTTGATGATGAGCAACATTTATTTTTTATAGTTCATCTACACACCTAATTAAGTCAACCCTCACTGTTGTTCATCTCTGTTTTTGTCTCCACTAGCTCCAGAGAGGAATGCCTGGCTGGTAAATTTGCTGGTAAATGCAACACAATGTTCACCGCCTAGGTGCTTTTTCTGTCTGGTACATGCTGGACAATTACTGCAACTACTTTCAATCAATGCCTTTTTTTGCTTAAAACCAGTGCCTACTGGAGATGACACATCAAATTATGATGATTTGGGCTGTGGAACCATGCCGAAAATGCTCCATACAAACCAAACAAGTCAAACACCTTATGCCAAAGTACAGAAGCATGAAATTTTCTTCAGAAAACATGGTTGGCACATATGATATTAATGTAGTGGTAATCAAGGAGGAGAAAGTATAATACTCCCAAGACTGTGCAAAGCATCCTTTTTAGCATAAGCTTAATGTAGACAGGAAATTGCCTTCATTTCCTGTAATAAGATATAGCCTTTACTGTTCTAATGCTAATTACTACAATGTAAAATGTGGATTTCTACATTTTGAAAAGCATGAAAAGCTTCTTCTCAGACATACATGGGTGTAAAGAGAGTTTAGCTGGGTTTAAACTACCCCGCAACCCTGACAGTAGCCTGAGGGCAAGCAAATCCTTTCCTCCACCACCTCAGATATGTTAGCTGGAGGTATTCCCTCAACTGCCTCAGTAAACCACAAACATAATCCAAACTGAATACTCCAGAGTGGAGGCTGCACAATCTGCAGAGAAAACACCCATGCAAAGGCTGAGTACCGAAAACACTGACTCATTTAAACATGTGCTCATCGCCTTCTGATTTCCATATTACCCAGTTAACAGTTGTCAACATGAGTGGATGTGCTTGTGCGTGTGTGTATATGTGTATTTAAAAGAGAAAATCTATGTGCAGATAGCAGCCAAAGCAAAGGAAAGACAGGAAAATGTGCATGCAGGAGAGGGAGCTTGTATTCTTTCATTATGTGGGTTATGCTGCAGTGACAAATTTAGAGTGTGTCCTGATTTCCTTGAGTCACTGATCCCCAAGATACCACCAGGAGACTCCGAGCACCGTGTCCACACAAAGACCACGGTAGGAGAGAGAGCTGTGACCATGACCACATGCACATGAACACACACAAACAAAAACAGGGAGCACAGATGACCTAACCTTCACCACATGGGCTAACCATTTCCTGTCAACACACACACAAACACAACCGCTCCAAGTCCCAAACATATAATCGACACATAGAAGCGGTTTCCTGAACATAAATTACACCACGACTTGGACTATAACATCAAGTCAATGGAGCATCTCCATCTTCATTGGGAAGGGCACTTAGTTAAGTCTAGGATTAAACACAGCCCTAGTTAAAGTTTGGAAAGGGATTAGGATTAATCTGGGGCCGAGGACAACAGTCCCTGCAGACACTGTGACAGAGACCTCGGCTTGTC
>JAPTGW010000011.1:7553693-7566040 GCA_029814545.1 Apogonichthyoides opercularis
GTTTAAGTCTCTCTCCAGGTCTGGATCCGATGACAGGGACTCTGTTGACACTGCTCTGTGATAAAGCTCAGTGGCTGCACAGTAAGAGGAAAAGTACTGATCTACAGGAGAATCTGGAGTTAAAGCTCTCTGACTATCTACAGATCGTCCTGACTGAGGAGAATCTGGTCTGAGTGCATCCACCTCCCTGAGTGAATGTAATGACATAGGTATGTATTCTCCTTCAGAATCAGGTGAAAGGGATCTTTGGTTAATTTCTGATTGATGACTTTCTTCTTCTGGAAACAAATGTGTCTGGTTTAACTTGTTTAAATCGGTTCTTTTTTCAGTAAACTGAACCACTCCTGTTTTACTTTGGTAGGTTTCTCCTACATACTGAGGGTCATGTATTTGAGAGATGAGTCTCCAAAGTTCTGCGTCATACACTAATTCGTAGCTTGACACTATGTTTTCTGTTAGAGGTATAGAGAATGACTCCCCAGGTGTTTGCTGATTGTCAAGTGTTTTTGTATCAGAGACTACTGAGCCCGTTTCTGTTGTTTCTGGTGACAGTGAAGAAAACAGAGCTTTATCAGATACTTCCATCTCAAGTACTGGTGGTAACTCAAATGATTTTAATTTTGTAATATCTTGCGCAGTTTCATCCTGAGTTTGAGCTGCTTTCTTAGATTTGTTCTTTTTTGTAGACTTTTTCTTCTGAGTTATGGGATTGTGTATTTCTTCACAACATGATTTCTCTACAGTTACTTCAGTTGTCATAACCTCAGTTCCACTTGATGGTATGAGAATGTTTCCATCTGTCTGTGCAATATTAAGTCCTGCTTCAGTTTCGCAATGTTTCTGAGGATGTTTTTCCAAAGATTTTGAGGTGGTTACATATGTGGTAATTTTTTCTTCAGTTTCTGACTTTTCTTGTTGAAAAATGACACTACTTTTTGTTTCAACCAACTTTTCAGAATATATATTTTCTACAAATGTCGTTGGTATGGTTTCATACTCTGTCTGAGGTGCCGATGAAGGATGTTGTTCAGTAATAGTATCCTGCATAGTTGGTACATGTTGAATAAAAGAAGAACTTGGTGACTGATACTCATCTAAGGTGTCTGATTGAGGAGACACTTTAATATCTGACACTTCTGATTGTATAGATACTGCACTTAAGTCAGATACTGTCTCTGATGAATGTTGTAGTTCCTCAATATCTGACAAAGATACAACAACCCAGTCATCATCATTTTCAGATACTGATGCCACTGGTGTTTCTGGTTTGATGACAGGACATACAAAATCCTCATGTGACTCGATGGTAACACACACTGTCTCTGTGTGTTTTATTAATTCCGGTGAGGAAGATATGAGTGTAATGATAGGTACTGCAGACTCAGTTTCATCTCCAGATGCAACTGAACAGGAAGATGAAGGTCTATTGTTATGATCAAATAATGCAGGAGATGCAGTACCATACTCTATGTCTGAACATACTGATTCAGGTGGAGTTGCTCTGTCACCAAACATTGCAACAGTGCAGTCAGGCCAGTTGTGGCTGAATTCAGGTACAGGTGAATCTGGTGACAATGATCTATGTTCATTCACTGATCCTACAGATTCTGGTGATGAGGGCCTGTTTGCACATGATGATGTCAAAAGTACTATCTCAAATTCTTGACTTGATGACAATGAGTCAGGCGAAGTTGACCTACATCGCATACATGTAAATGACTCTGCAACATACTGTCTAAACTCTGGAATGGGGGAGTCTGGTGAAAACTGACAACGTGCAGTGAAAGATGTGACAGACTCAGGAGATGATGATCTCAATTCACTAAAATCAGTAGGAAATGTTACATGCTCACAAGATGTGAAGAGCCAAGGCATACTTTCTGAAATAACAGATTCAGGTGATAATGGTCTGTCTTCGATATCATAGCTTAATGACCGCATTGAAACAGGTGTGTCCCAACTATAATCACTGTCTTGTGATACTGGTCTTCCAAATGGTCTCTTGTTCGAAACCATTGGTGTTAATGGTCTTTCTTCTGTTTCTGATCTTAAAAACTTAGCTACAGCTCCAGGGGCACATAACAACGGCTGCCCTTGGTCAGAAGCCAAATCATCACCAGGCTCCCAAGGTAACACAGGGGGTGGCAGAGGGGAAAGAGGCCTGTACTGAGGAATGGGCGAATCAGGTGCAAGAAACTTCAGTTCATTTACTGATGATACTGATTCAGGTGACGAGGTCCTTATCTCTGCCAGCATTTCTGTATCAAAAGCAGACAGGCTGCTCATTGGTAGAGGTGAATCACAAAACTCCATCCAACTTTTGTCAGCTACAGAACAAGGTGAAGATGATCTAACATGACGAGAGTCAAAAATAGTATCAAATGTGGTTTCAACTGTGCTAAATTTATTTTCAGATTCTTCAGCTATTAGGATAACACAAGCTCCTGATTCCTGCGAAACTGTCATCAAATTTCTTGACTCTGTAGAGGCCACTTCTCTGTTTTCAGGTTTGCAACTAACAAACAGAGTTGTTTCAGAGCTGTATTCTGCTCCTGGTACAGAAGAAAAAGTATCACTTATTGAATGAATATCTACCTGCTCAACAGTTGAGTCATGTGACACCTTAATGACAGAAGTAGAGGTCATAACCTGTGGTTTTTGACTCATTAAATCTGATTTGGTAGGGCTATCATCGAAGGGATGTGCTTGAGAGGTAGCAACATGGAGATCTGAGGCAGATGACTGAATAATTTCAAATTCAGAGTCTGAAACACTTTCATCAAGCAGTGCAGGTCTTGTCACACCCTCATCTCTCCTGTCTTCAGCTTGAATTGCATCTTCAGGGGATGTGGGCAGATCTCCACTATCTGAATCTATAAGATCCACATCAAATCCATATAGGACTTTATACAGTCGACGTGAAACGTCATCCATGTGCCTTGCAGATGCGTGCATTGACTGCTCTGAGTCTGGCATTGTAGTAACAGGACCAGAGGGAGGTGCAGAATTCGGCTCAATTATTTTATTCGTTGATTTTTCAGTAACACTCTTCCTTTCAGAGACGTCACTACTTTCTGTAAGCTCCATAGACAGTTTCTTGAAGTCTTGCTCAATCTGATCACACTCAGTCAAACTGTCTCCGTAGTCGGTCATAGAGAGTGGTCGACTTTCACAAACACCAGTTCGAGAGCTGTTGGATGCTTCTCGCCAAGTCAACAATGACATATGATGAGCGTCATACTCGGACTGTCTGGTTTGCAGACATTCCAGGCTCCATTCGTCTCCTCCCTCAGCCCCCTCATATCCCACAGCTCCTTCTTCATCACAAGGTTCAACATTAAGGCAAGGAGATGGAGTTATCTGGGCACACAACTTGGGGCCCCCTTTGTACACAGGGTCAATTACCTGGGATCGGAGAGTGTAGGGGGAGGTTCGGTACAATGTGAAGAAGGGACTTACTTGTTTATAACTGCCTGTATGAAGTGACGGGTCTGCCACTTCCTCATATATTCCTTGTGATGAGCTGCAAAAAAAGAAGGATCCATTTCAGTATAGGGTCTTGCATGTAATAAATTTGAGTACAACATTAAGTTTGATGTGTGCATTCAGTACAGTACAAGTCAACAATAAAACATCGTCATCATGCATCATCCATCTACAGCACTATAACTACTGTAGTCAGAACTGTTATGGTAAACAACAAAACAAAGCAAGAAAAAAAAATCTAGCGTTTGAGGTAAATGTTTTCATCATATATACATTTTCTTTATGTTGAGTGGTGCATCATTTCATGTTGGATTCCTGTTGGTTGGTACATTTCAATAATAGCAGCAGTAACAGTCTGAGATGGTCATCAGATAATCTTTGATGGTGGACCGCTAGTCTGGAGACATAACAAAAAATATCGCCATTTTTCTATATGTTGCTTAACTTTGCTCTAGGGAAGGAACCTTAAATTTTATGTAAGATAGCTTTTCTTACCAAACAGATGTTTATTTGTTTGTTTATTAAGCAAACCACCATTGATATAATACCAGACTCAGTGTTTGTAGTTGGGAAAATTAGTAGTAAAGCTAAAATGGGAGTGGAACTTACAAAAATGGTACATTAGTGCTGCATGCAAATAACCACAAATGAAATGATTTAATGTGGCATTTAATCTAGCAAAAAAACAGAAAATATAAGTAGATTCCTATTTTTAACAAACTAGTATGACTGACTGTTCACATTACTTACTATGCCGTTTCCATCTCTTTTTGTACTTTTCCTTTCTGGGCATTTCTAAGAAGGCCTGTTGCCTCTGATCGTCCTGTTGTGTCATGGAGCGATGACAAACTGGAGGACAGGTCCTCTGCTGACACCATAGGTACATCCTGTCCTGAGCCTGGACTCCTACGTGCAGTATCTGTGCGCCGGCCTGGTCTGGGGCTGTCGATGTCTTCATGAAGAGCAGAGAAACCTGACAAGAATACAGTGCAGGTATAGACATATTTGAGCTATCCAAATGTGTTTCATAGCAAATATTGACACAACACAAGTTACAATGAGCAGGTTTACCTTCACTATGATCTAGAGCTATAGTCCGCTCTATTTCTGCATAGGTATGTGATGATGTTTCCTCCTGAGTGGACTTGATTATCTTGGTTTCAATGAGGTGAACTATGTCCATTCGGTTAATTTTAGTGAGTCTTCTAATCAGTGTTGCTTCTGTGGAGAAAGAAAATTGTTTGTTCCCCTTTACAGAAATATCAGTAATACTTTTGTAAGAATAAATACACTGGATATGCCTCCTCTTATTAACCTGTGGCTTGTGGCCCCTCCTGCTCTGCCCAAAATTTCAGAAGGGCATGGCTTTGGTCTTGCAATGAGTTGGGGTTTTCAATTCTTATTAGGTTGATCTTTTCCTCACTGAAGTCCAGTTCACGGGCCAACTCTGTAGACATTTAAAAAAACAAAGTCATGATTATGACAGTAATTATAAGAAGATCATTCTGTGTGCTTGAAATTTGTTAGATGTCTTGGGAACCTTTCATAAATGAAACAATAATTTACAGACGGTTACAAATGAAAGGAAAAACTAACATAAAAATGTATTCTTAAGCGGGTTAGACCACCATATTTCATGTGAAATCTCTATTGAGAGTAAAGATATTAGCATACAATTCACATCATTTAAATGCTCATTAAGGCCCCACGAATGAAGATGTTGTCATCTAAGAAAACAGCACTGCTTTCAGGTTTTTTCTTAAATTTGTCACCCGTCTGTATGTGTTGACTCACAGCATGATCTTGCAACCAAAAAGTGGCTCACCTGTCCAGCTGAAGCCCAGGTGGTCAGCTATAATGGCCAACCGTTGCTCTTTTCTCTCTGCTTCATCCTGTGGATCTACTGCAAATACCACCAGACAGCCATGAGCGGTCAGAGCCGCAATATATACCAAATCAACTGACAACTAACACTGATGAAAGAAAAAAAAGAAAATCTTCACTGGCTTTCTTAATTTTGTTGTATTGACAGTTGGAATAAAAGAAAGGAATTGTAATCCACAAAAAAAGAATGTACCTATAGAGATCTTGAAACGATACTAAAATATTTACATCTGAATCACTGGAGAATCTTTAACATTAAGTCTAACATTATTCACACATTGATTTTGAAAGATTTCTAAGTCGTTTTCACTTCATAAAGCCTTTAAGTCAATCTTGAGATTTTCAGGACACAAGAAAAGAGAGACGCCAATACGAACACAAACACAGCTGAACAACAGCCACATGGGTTCTTCAACTACACAGGGAATTCACTACAAGAGACAGAGAGGCGGCACCTTTACAGCTACAGTGTACTAATGAGGCACAAGAGATAGAGAAGAGCCCATTAAACTGGGGGGATACCTTGACTTTGGACTTTATCATCAGGGATTCGCTGCATCTGTGTCTCAACAGGGTCATCCCACAGTGGTCTAATGGGAAAGACGGCTCCAGAGGGAGGGAACTGCATCTCAGCGAAAGCCTCCCTTTCTAGGACTGATGGATCAATGAGACTGCTCTCATCATCTGAGTTGGCGGCTGCAGCCTCTAGCTCCTTCTCTGTCTCTGACTGTGCCAACCTTTCCACAACTTTTGCTGCTTCGTCACTTATTTCTTCAAAGAAATCGTTGGCCTGTTTATGTGGTACACGTTTCTCTTTAGTAGGTGTTGACTGACCACTTTTACCTCTGACTGGGAGTCTGGACTGGAAACCTTTCGATTTTGCTGACTCGACACTCAGGGGACGACCCTGTTCCTTTTTGGTGGATGATCTGGTAGACTCCCCTTCACAGAAGCTCTTAGCTTTGGAAGATGGTGTCTTGGTTTTGATTTCCACAGAGGGACCTGCATCTGTCTCAGATTTTCTCCTTGCATCCTTTTTTACAGGGACCTTGATCTTTTTTTCTTGCATAGATTCAGCCCGTTTGGAAGCAGAATCAGGCTTCAGAGTGCTAGCCTTGATGGGAATTCTAGATTTAGACTCAGAAGTAGGGGAGGGGTCTTTTTTTGTGACTGAAGAAGTTCCAGAAGATGAAGATGACACTGTGGGTTTACCCCGACCTTGAGTAGCAGACTTAGCTTGTGTTTTGACTGGAGTCTTTTTCACACTACTAGAGGTACTTTGTTTGGATTTTCCTGTAGATTTTGGGGCTTCTATCACTGACTGTGGTTCCTCTGGAGAGGAATCAGAGGATTCTTGGCCCTGCTCAGAGTATACAGATCTGGTGACTGTAGTTTCTGCTGTCTGTACATTTGTTATCATTTGATCAGAGGAACTAGATTCTAAATCTAGTGATGCTTCATTTACATTTTTGTCTGTTTTAGTTTCAGGAGCTTCAGGGGATGTTTGATCTTTCTTTGCAGATTTGGATGAAGCTGAAATGCCCATTTTTGGAATTTTTGATTTTGAGGCATCAGCTTTGGATACTGTCTGATCACCTTCAGGTGGGGATTGAAGCTGAGCGTCATTTGTTTGTTTAGATTTCTCATCTTCCTCAGTCTTAACCTCTAGTGTTAGATTGAGGCCAGCCTCAGGTTCTGCTGCTGATTTCTGATCTTCCTGTCTGACCTCCTCTAAGACAGGCTCCTCTACAACTTGTTCGCCTATCTGAAAAAAGGCAAAGCCACCACCCTCCTCCTCATAGCTCCGCTTAGTCATGTCAATAGCACCACTTCTGGTCATCTCAAAGAGTTTGCCTTCTTGGAACAGAAAGGGGTTGGGCTCACTGGTAGGAGTGCTCTCCTCTGTTGGTGTTCTACCAGGTGTTGTGTCTGGGGTTGCTTGAAGAGACTGACGGTCCACTACCAGATTTAGTATCTTCTGTTCCTCTTCTTTGACACGTGCTGCAAAAGCAGCATCATCCTCTCTCATGGCAGTCCATGAATCGGTGTCTACCCTTGCAGTGACACCTTTTGACTCAGTTCTTGGTGGTTCCAGAGCCTCATCATCCTCTTCTGTGTCATCATAGATACAGACCTCTGGTTTGAACATGTCTTTTGTATGAGCAATGCCAACGCTTGAACCAACTGCCCCACTTTGCCCCTTCTGATCTCCTTTTGCTTCATCAGTTACATTGCTCCCTTGTTTTAGGGTCCCGCTAACACCTAACTCTTCTTTGTTTTCTTTGGATTTTCGTAAGCACTCCTCTTTTTGCTCATCAGTCCTGTTTTCAGTATCTGATGTTACAGTTGCCTTTTTGGCACTATCATCCATATTGGTGGTTACAGACGCTGAAAGTCCTTGTTCCTGTGCAGTTTTTGAGCTCGACTCTGAATGATGTTGATCTGAGACAGAGTGAGATCCCTCTGAAGTGACAGTGGCTGTTGTGTTCGTGACCTCTTTGCTCTTGGATCCATCATGCAAACCTGCTGAAAAAGGAGAGGGAGGTTGTACTTTAATATGGGGATCAACACAAAGAGCTAACTTTGAATCTTCTGTGGGTCTACTGAGACCACAAGCACTTTGGGAAAGCTTCTCATTTTGGGAGTCTAATGTTTCATAGCTGTCATCCCCTATTCTGGCATCTGCTGAGGGACATAAATCTTTTCTAGAGTTCTTTTTGCTCCTTGCTTCTTGTTCCATTTCATCAAATGTTTTTATTTTGGCTGCCATTTTAAACATCTCCTCCTCTGGAGTGAACTTTCTCTTAGCTTCATAGCTGTCTGATGAATCCTCTTCATCTGGATCTTCAGGGATGACAGCCGGTTTGGATTGAACACACAGGAATGAATGGTCAGGGGGTTTGGGGTTTACCTCATAACTTACCTCTTCAGAACTAGGAGTTTCAGGGGAGAGGGGACTCTTACCAGAACTTGTCATCTGAGATGTCTGCTCACAACTGTCATCGTCGGCACTAGCGTCATGGTCTCTTAGCAGCCTACTACGCAAAGCATCTTGGGGGAATTCTTTAGCTTTGGAGGGTTCTGGATGGCTAGAGGTTGTACTAGGAGGATCTAGCACTGATGGGAAGGGTAGGTGTGTTTTTTGCTCTACAGGACTGCTTTCTAAGGAGTCATGAGGTGGTGACTCCTTGGTTGGGCTAGGTTCAATTGAGTCTGGGGACTTATGGGAGGAGTTTTCTTCCATGAGAGGACTACCCTCTAGAGAGTCTCTGTGGCTTATTGTCAAAGAGTCATCAGCTAATGGACTAAGAGCATCTGAGTCCTGTTTTAAATTAAGCTCTAAGCTGTCTTGACGCTGAGAAGAGGGTCTAGTGACTGGAGAACCAAAAGATAACCCTAGCTGGCGCTCAGGGCTCTCATCATCACTAAGAAAAGTTTCTACTGTCTCTGAAATTCTCTTTGTAAGCTTATGAGGTTTACTTGGCTTAGATTCGCTCCTCCTAACAGATATAGACTCACTTGTAGTGTGGTCATCTGCAGCCGTGCTTGAAGAGACAGGGAGGGTCAGTTCTGTAGGCAGTTGATCACCAGTGGTTCCTAACCCAGAGTCTCCAGACTTCTCTGTATCTTTACTTTCTTTTTTGTCTGTTGTCTCAGCAGCTACTGAAGACTTAGATGTCTGTCCATTTTTGGGAGAGAGACACAAACTCTCAGGGCTTGTGCCTGGAGTTGCAAGACCCTCATGTTTGTAACTGTCCTCAGAGCTCAGATGAGGGGTTCCATCTCCAGAACTGGCACTTAGTGAGTCTGCCACACCTTCATGCTTTAGACTGTCAGAGCTATCATCAAGGCCACCGTTTCCAAAGTCTACAGTTTCAGTTAGCTCTGAATGGGCAGCAGAAGTAAACTTAGCCGTCTTCTCTTTGTCTTGTGTGGGTTCTTTCTTGCGAGGTTTTGAATCCAAAGACATTTCCTTTTCTTGAGAGACACGTGAGGTTATTGCTTTGGTCATGGTTTTTGACTGGATGGTTTCGGATTTTGTAGTTTTTTCTGATCTTGATGTGGATGTTTTTACCTCAAAAAGCCCAGTCTTTCTCTTTGAGGGGTCTTGCCCTGTTTGGAATGCTTGCATTAGCTCTTTAACTGACATGGTCTCCTCGAGTTTTTCAGATTCAACTTTGGGAGATTTAGGGGGGCCCTGTTTAGATTTAGGGCTCTCTTTGGCTTTTGGGGAGGGTTTGCTTGAAACAGGCAATTGTGAAGGTTTGCTTCCAGTGACCTTTTTACTCTTTTGCTCTGCCTCAACTTTCTGTTGTAAGGCTTTGACTTTGTCCTTTATGGATCCTATCGGAGTTTCTTCTACTACTGGGGATACAGGTGATTTTTGGGCCGGGGCTGTAGGCACATTTAGAAGACCACCTGCCTCTGTTGATTCCTCTGCTGGTCCATGGTCTTTCCCCTTCCTTCTGACAGGCTTTTTAATGTCACCAGTAGTGCTTTTTTCTTGCACTTTGGTTGTTGGTTTTGCACTTTTACGCAGTACTACATCAGTGAATTTTTCTTGCACAGGTGTCTCTTTTTTAGCTTTTGATTTGGAGCTTACTGGTGAATCAAGGAGGTATTCTTTTAGGTCACCACTGTCCTTTATGGCTTTAGGTCTGGGAGCCCCTCTGTTAGCTCTACTTTCACGTAAGACAGGCTCTTTTACTTCTAAGGCTGCCATCTTTTTGGCCTCCTCTATCTCACTGTCAGAAAGGAGAACCCACTCCTCAGCCATTCTAGCAGCCTTGGCTGCCTCCTCCGCTGCCTCACCCTCATAAGTCCCACTCCTCAGTATCTCACTGACTTTCTCTAGGTCCTCTTTGACTTTCTCTAAATCCTTCTCCATTATTTCTAATGGCTCTCCTGACACATCCTCAGTCCCTTTCTCTAGACCACACCCTCCTATGGAAGGTGATTTCTCTGTGGAGTCTGCAGTCAAGATGGCAGTCATTTTGATCAAATCTTGTTTCATCTCTGACACGTCGGATAGGAGGTCTGGCTCTCGAATCAGCTCTGATTTCAGCCCTGATGTCGCCGTCTCTTCATCTTCCATATGGAAGAAGAACAAGTAAGGAGTAAAGAAAACCAAAAATTCAAATGAAAGGAGACAGACATTGGAGAATGTGGTCAGGATAAGTTTGGAGCACACTTCAGGGATCATAGGACAACAAATTCACAATGGGTTCTACATCTGGGTCTTAAAGGAACTGGGCTTAAACGCTCATACAGTATGTCTCTGGGGATCTGTGGTAAAGCAAAAGCTAAAGAATACCAATGGGAAGGAAGTGAGCAGGAAATAACTTGCTTATACACTCAGCACATCCACACTGACAAGACAAAACTATAGAACAAAACTAAAATACATACAAAAACTAAACCAACTAAATACGAGTGAGATCAGATGGTGAAGAAACCCACCAAGCATAATGGAAAAAGGGAAAACAAAGGAAACAACAAAACATCACGACATCTCAAGATTGCTTAAATGTATGACAAATGTCAAAATGATGATAGCAAAAAAAAATGGCTTCAAGAATGGTATCAGCTATCAGTGAAAGCCAGTGATGACATGCTGTATGATGATTTGACATGCTTTTCATTTTAAACAAAAGCACATTTTCTTTCAACTCTAAAGAAGCAATGCTAGAGAAAGTAATCTGAAGCACAACTGAAAATTATAGTGGAAAACTGATAAAAGACTCAGTGCACCGAACCATAAACAAATATTCTTGTGAGGGAACATTCCAAACAAAACAACAAATGAGCTCTCCAAGACTTCACATATAAAAACATACAGACATACAATCACACCCATACACATTAATGTAAGGCAAGTTATTTCCATGCAAAGCAAAGGGAACTGTTGGTGGAGAGGTCATGGTAAAGAGTGAATGGAATGAGTGGGAAGTTAAGAATATCAATCAAATACAGATTTAGAGGATAAGTAGCGCTCATAATAAAGAGCTGCTTGTTAATATAGTAAATCCCCATTCACTAATGTGGTGAGTGCTTTGTCTTTTGCTACTTTACATATGAAGGACATATTTTTCAGGTCTATACTGTATAACTAAGTTGAAGAGGGTAAAAGGGGAAGGATTAAGAGTGGGGGAGGGATTGGCTAATAATTTGCTTTGCCATTCTACTGCAGGAGCAAAAAACTACGTTTTTGGCCTCTAATTTCTTGAAATTTGGCACTAGTGCCATCATTACCATAGAGTTTCAAGAGCTTGGCGAATAAGCACAATTTTTGAAAACAAGCTGCTTGGACTACGTCAGCATATCATAGTTGCAGCAGGATTTGCATAAATGGGAATTTAACCAGTGATGGTTTTAAGGATCAGCATGTGACTGGAAAAACATCTCTGGTCAATTGTATATTTTTCAGCCAGACCACACATCTTAACCTACGGCAAAGGCCTGGGATTCCTGTAGTTACTTCTACATAAGCAGAAAGAGAACTGAAAACGTTTTGAACAAAAACGCCCACTGTTTTACCACAGACAAGGACAGATGTATTTTATAATTCTAATTTACATTTTTGCGCAAATCACTGGACCTAAGAAAACAACACAGTAAATCAATTTGAGTTTCTTTAATTGTACATAAACTCACATTTTCTTCACCAATACTTTTGTGAACACATGGGAAGTTCTGGTTTGCTTTAACTCTCCATATAGTCTGTGTTAAGATAATCCTGACAATGAATGACTATTTAGGACTATATGTGACCGAGTATGATGTAAGGTATGAGTAAGATGTGACCATTTGAATGTGTTCACTCCTGAAAGTAAAAAACAGAGCATTCAGCGCTGAACGTTTCTCTTCATCTCACACCTGCATAAGCCCTCCCCTTGCTAAGCCCTCCCCCTACATGACATCATGCTAACCCCCCCCCCTCACTAAACAAACTGTCAAAGTCTGTCACGTTGACAGCT
>JAPTGW010000011.1:8868411-8881513 GCA_029814545.1 Apogonichthyoides opercularis
CACCAGGGGGCAACGGGGGCTGGACTCCAGGGGGAGGTGGTACCATGGAGGGGCTGCCCATGGGCGGTGGGGGCTGGGCCCCAGAGGCTGCAGGCTGTTGGGGCTGCTGCCATGGAGGGAGGGTGGCGGTGCCAGGGCTGGACGTGGTGGTGGTGTCTGTGGGACAGACAGACAATCACGGTTACTCTCTACTCCAACTCCTAGTCAGTGTTTTACCCCAGACTACACAGAAACCAGTTGAATGTTTCCATGTGGCAGATTATCCACCACAGGTTTCAACAAGTTCAATGTAAGACCTGATCTAGACATGGACTTATAAGGGTGAATAAAGTGATATTGAGCAACGGTAGGTGGGAATTTTTTTTTTCCCTTTTATAATGTGATTACAATGCCTTTACATTTAAAATTCCTAATCTAAGCAATTTCTTGTAGGTTTAGTGAACCTCAATTTTATTAATGACCAGGCACTGAAGATATCCACTTTGTTAAAACACCTGTCAAAATAATTATAGTAATTAAAGCATGTCTCACACTGTTAAACACACATTTTGACTTTGTTGGGTAATCACTTAATTCATAGGCGTAAAAATCAATGTCAAGCCCCATATTAAAGGATGGAAGACTGAACTGATGTCATTTGAGAAAAGCTTCTGACGTATGTCAGAGAAATGTCACATTTTTTCTCCATTTACTCAGTTCTGCTGTTTGAATAAGATTCTCAGTCATTCTTTAATTAATGGCTTTATTGTTTTCTGTTTTGGATTACTGCATCATGTCAGGTCTATACTTATATTTTAAATTGGATTAAAAAAAAAGTCAAGCCAAGAGATTTGCCATAAATGGAGACACAATTGTAGTCATCCAGCTCCGGTTCATTCCATCTTTCATTAACACATCATTAGTCTTGAACAGGCACTACTTGGTATTTGGGTCACTCCAATTCTCAACATGTACAGTCTATGCAACAACTACAGTGTCTCAAGATGTTCCTTTTCTTAATATATAGTATCTGTTTTCTGATGTCAGAATGTTTATTTGGAAGTGCTGCACCCACTGTAGTTGACCCAAAGTACCCCACAACACACATAACAGTTGTGTATCTAGAACTCTGTGTGTAGTGGGCAGTGGATGAATAGTTTCGGACACGGTCTTTGTGTGTTCTTACTCTGTTGCCAGGGTAGAGGCGTACTGGTGGCCATGCTGCTGGTTGGAGGGGGAGGTGGAGCCTGCTGTTGCCATGGAGGGAGGGGTCCAGAAGGGGGAGGAGGTGGCTGGTTACTGGGAGGGGGAGGTGGAGGTGGCATCATGCCCATTGGTGGAGGCAGCAGACCTACAAAGAAACAAAGTACAGACCCCATTTTATTCGGAAATTATTAATACGTAACTGTATGTTTTAAGCTTTGCATTTTCTGTCCTCACCCATCGGGTGTCCATGAGGTCCTGGACCCTGGCCCATGGGGGGAGGAGGGGGCTGCATCCAGGGAGGAGGCATGCCATTGGGGTTAGGGGGCATAGGGGGTCCTCCCATGTTGGGCATGGGAGGAGGGAAGTTGTGGGGTCCTCCAGGTCCACCAGGCCCTCCATGCATTCCATGGAAGTTTCTGTTCTCTGTCGGGCCAGAACTCATCCACGGAGGCCGGTTCTGCTACAAAACACACATCCAAGTTCAGAATTCAACACTAAAGCTTTGTTGCACAAACAACTATTCATTTTAAACCTGTAAGTCTGGAATAACAAACTTCAATAGCTTTAAGATAAGATTAAATTTTAATGCTTTAAACCCATATTCACCCAAATTCTGTTGCACTAAATATTAAAATTACATAAAAAAAAAAAAAAATCAGCAAGTATGACAGCGTACTACATGTATTATTTACTGATAAAGCAAAATCATCAAGTTCCTTGTGGAAAGTTTAAGGACAGACTCGATCTTTTTGAGTTTCTTGATACTGCTTTGTGAAGTTGAGTTCACTGTAAATCCGGAGTCACTCTTCAACAAATGTTGCCTTTTCTGATTTGATCTGAAATAACATCAAGTTTATCTTTGAAGATTTGAAGAACTCTTCTACACAGACTGCCTGTTGTTGACTGACCGGTGGTGGCTGGTTATTGTTGTTGTTGGGTCCTGAAGCTCGAGGAGCTCCTGCCGGGGCGCTGGAATGTCCTCCTCCAGATGTGGGGACGGGTGCCTCCCCCAGCTCGGCCATGAGGGACAGGTACTCCTTGTCCATACGAGCTTTGTCTTGGGCCGACTGTGGGGGTTCGCCACCAGTTGCTCTATGGGCAGCAAAAGAGCTGCAGAGAATAACAGCAAGCATTAAATACACATGACATAACCACATTAACCCTGCTCACCTTAAACCTGGTCATGTGTTAAGTGTTCATTACCTGGTGTACTTGCAGTCAGAGGAGATGTGGCCTGCTCCACCACATTTAGTACACAGGGTGGTGTTTGTAATGCTGCGTGGCTCAGAGTTTTGCCAGGGACGAAGAATCCTATGACAACAAAAAAAAAAATCCACATCTTAAATATCATTTATCATGACTTAACACTTTTATTCTCTTGTCTCCAGAAAAAAAACATTTGTTTTGGAATTCACTGCATAAACCTGCTGGACTGACCTGTTGTCATCTTCCCTCAGGGTGCCGTTGAGCCTGGCCAGCTCCCTCAGCTGCATCTTGCGTAGGTCATTCTGATCCTCAGGTGTCTCTATGCCTTGTTTTAGGATGTTCCGAATCTGTCAATTCACATTTTTCCTTGTTAATTTACTGTGTGTTCATGGGCCTTTCCTAATTTCCTGACAATTAAGTCCTGATGTTATTGAACAGGGAAAGCCCTCATCTCTATGGTGTCAAATCATGTTACCAAAGAGCATGAAAACAAAACACTGAACACAGGTGGTGGGCTAACCTGCTCCACAGCTTTCTTGACATTCTCCATTGTGTTGGCAGTGACCAGGGCATGTAGAGGCTCATCTTCCCCTGGCAGCATCTGTCCATCCTTTCTGCCCACCTTCCCCTCTTTCACAGAACCTTTACCACGGATCATGATCTTGGCACAGCACTCCTTCTCAATATTTTTAAGGGTATTGCCACTGTTCAAAAACAAAGTAAAATCAGAACTGAACCATCTCTTTTTTTTTAAATGTAAGATCTGCAACATGAAATTGATATGTTCCACTTACCGAGGCCCAATAAGCAGGCCAACAAAGTTAATCTCAGGATATTCATCTTGTGGGATCATAACTTTGTCATTGACTCTGGTGGCTGGAGGCCTGCAGTACACAGACAAAAGAATTAGTTTTACTAGTAACACTTAACTACCTCCTAATTTTGCTACAACACTTCAGATCTACACACACAGACAAAAATTGACAAGCTAAAACAGCTCTAAAAAGGACAGCAATACAATTGTAAGGGTTATACTGGTCTTTCTTTTAATGTGGTTTGTTGCATCTTTCTCTCCATTATGATAGCAATACACTACTCCTGCAGTGAATATATTGTCCAAATGTGTTGGACAGTTACATAGCTGGTCGAACATGTAGGAAATATAATGCTTAAATCGGTCATGCGTTACCTGAAAACTTAAGATTTTTTTTTTAAGCTTTGACAGTTTTGGTAAAATTCTAAAAGGCAGAAATGTTTTAAATATGCAACTTTTCTTGAGCATATTATTAACAGTCTGTCAATAAATGTAATGTTAAGGTTAAACTGTTTTCCTAAACCTTCTGAAGATTTGGATTATAGCACTGCAGTATGCATTATTGTGAGTAATAGGCAAAATATAGTTTCAGACATACTGTTCCAACTCTTGCAAATGTAGGTCATTCCTTTAGGTAAAATGGACAGCCTGGTACAGTCAAATATATAAAAGCCTTCAGTCACCTACATAAACTTAAAAGCTACCCACTGATGAAATAAATCTTACTTATAATCTGCAGGTGGTTTAAAATCAGGGTTGAGTCCAACCATCTCAGTGATGAGGGAATGGCGCTCCTCCTCAATCTTCTTTCGTGTACGATACTCCCGGGTGTTCAACCTCTTGCCCTCGCTGTTGTAGATGGGCTCAGGAGAAGGAGACCTGTGGGTGGTGGCAGACAAAAGACAGCACAGATATCATCAACACCTTTGAGGAGTGAAACTGTCCTAAATAGCAAATCACACAGACTCCTACAGCTAACCAATCTTTTAACAATTGTAAAATCTTATAATCTTAAATTTATAAGCACTGACATGTCTTAGATAATATTTAATGATCAAAGTACTTCTTTCAAAAGTGGATCGACTGATAGACAAGTCCATCCTCAGACAGACTATGTGACTTATGGCCAGTGCAAGAAGAGCAAACGCAATCAAAAATAAGTTACTTAAACTCTGCACTGATATTTCAACAGCTAAAGTCCATTATTCCCTCATAGTTAAGGGTAAAAAGGGCAACCAAAGTAGTATAAGTGGTAATAAACCCAATAAACTGAGGGGGCCTCAACCACAAAAGGAAAAAAAAAAAAAAAAAAAAAAGTATATATATATATATATATGTATATATACATGGCCATGGCTAAACCTGCATACAGGATTGTTGGCCTGCAGGAAAGGAAAGTTGGAGGTAAGAAAAAGAAACCAAAGCAAAATTTGCACTTCTAAGCAGAAACGCTGGCTTTGAGAGTTGCTTGGTGTTGACGTGGCGGTAGAGGTCCGTACCTCCCCTTGGATGCTGAAAACCTGTGTTGCTGCGTTACGGAGGCTCTGTGCTTGAAAAAGGGTTAGGTTGACGTGGGGTAATTTGGGTTAGAGAAAAGGAATTATGATTAGATATCCACCTTTTCCTAAGCTCCCCCATCAGAGAGCCACAATTGTGTCCACATGATGTGAAGAGTAAGAAAAAAAAAAATTGATCTTTCTTGTTATGCTTCCAACGGTGACAACCTGAAACACCCCCAGTTGGTTTGGTCACATTAGATCGGGGAGTGACTTATATGAAAGATGCAGCGGCAATCAACTTTTTGGTTGCTGTGGAAATGTCTGATTATGATGAGAAACTCTATACAGTGTACAGACGACAGGGACTCTAGCTAGCAAAGGTCAACTTCACACACTCTTCAGAGCAAGCCACTTCCTGCGGGAACAGATCCTTATAGAAGCTAGGTTATAAGCTGGCCATTGCTTTTTCTGGCAGTCCAGAGGGGAGACTGGAACAGCCCCCCTTCCCCCTGGGTGGAAATGTTTGAAGCCACATAACGGGAAAACGAGAGATGACCAGCAAAAAATATAAGCCTGAGACAAAACCTATTAGTCACTGGCATGATTTGTCAATCAGTAGCAAAAATAATATCCATAAAATAAAATAATCAGGTAAGGTATGATCCACTGAGGGAACTTGTAATTTTAATCACAACTATTTTAACTTTAAATCTAACAAGTTAAATATTACTGATTAAGAAATAAACAAACCTGTTTCAGAAGAGAAGTCTTAATACATTACGCATCATTTGTATATGAATTCATATATTCACATCAGACAAATAAACAAGCAGGTGAAGTGAAACCATGATGCATAAATAGTAGGAAGCTAAATCTGAATCAGAGAAATCCAGTAAACAGGTGGAGACAGTTTGGATACTTCTGATAGAACTTCAAAAGACTTGAAGTCTTTAAATGGTTTAATAAACATTCTGTGTGACTAAATTGATCTGGATTTAAGGTCAACTAGCTTTTTCTACAGCTTTCAACGACATCTGATGGTCTTCCATAGCAGATTTCCTCATGGTATTTGCTGAGGAAAAACATATGATGCAGCCAAAAGCTTTGTGAAAAAGCCTGAACATCATTTAAAATATAGATTCATATTTTCAGGTGTCTATATGAACATTCAAAAGGGCTTTGCCTGCTGTAATCATCCCTCCTGCTTAGAGCTGTCATTAAAAGATACCTCACCCTCACAATTTAAATAGTGATGTTTACATCATGTTTTGATGGGTGTCCCCATATTGGTTAACAAAATATACTGCAATGTTTTTTCATTATCAAAAATTTAGCAGGTGTATACTGTATATTTTGACAAGTTGTGTATTTGCATTATTGCATATCAGTGGTTTGCTAGAATGTTCAAATTGCGAGCAATCTTTCATTTTGAATCAGAATAATTTCATTTGGTCACCTGTCAATCGTGCAATATCTCATTTAATTATATTAACTTTAAGTAGTTAATTTGGAGTTCGCACTTGGACGGAATGACATATGGTTCAAATATCACTAAACATAATTTAAATAGAACTAATATCACATCTATAAATATGATTTCTAGATCATTTTTAAGTCATCAACGGTAGTGAAAAATATCTCCATTTATCCCATGCTATTTCTCAACTTTTCTATTTGGGAAACACCTACCACAGAGATTACACACTGTGTTTAACAGCCACTATGGACAGGAAGAATCATTATGGCAAGCAATGGGTTCATATGACCATCACCTCTATGCAAAGTTTGCCCAATTGTTTTGTGTAACACTCCAATTAAAACACTTTATGTAATTGTTTTGGATGAAAAAAAATATATACGTACCACAAGTCAAGATTATTTTAACAACAAAATGTTCTAAAAATACATCAAGCAATTACGCCAAAAGTTTAGATTTGTCACTGATGCCTATCTTAACTTGATTTTGTCTCGTCTTACTTGTTCTCCCTTTCAGTATTCAACTGTTGAATCTGTCAGCACTAGTAAATGTACAATCTTGTACACTTACTAGCTTAGGAAACTGAGCCCTTAGAGCATCGTAACTATGAAAATATATGTTCAATTTATCATAAAACAATTAAGCTGTCCTTTAATAAAGAGAGAACTAACTACATTCTACATCTGGCAACTAATACTACAATGCAATCTGAGATTAAACTAATAATCACACATATATACTGACAACAGTTGTCTTCCAAAAAGTCAAGAAGGTAGAGAAAATGTTACTGTTCGTGGGATTTAATCTTTTTCCGACCTGTCCTCAGGGTTAACAGGGATTCCCAGGTCTCCTGTACGCAGTTTACGAGTCAGGTCTTCAATCTGCAGTTGGACTGGAAGAATTCAGGTTAGGAAAGAAAAACAAGGATGGAGAGAAATGTGGTTACCACAACAACATCAGAGACAACGCTCTGCACATTAGAGCACAGTCTCACTCATTACTGAGGTAAAGAAATGGTGAGTCTGTTAAGTAAAACAAAAGGAGATCACATGAGCATCTGATAGAACTCTAAAGCACGAAACCACTTAGAGTAAAACATCAAGTAATATAAATATGTTCTACAGTAATTTACATTAGCATACACCAGACTAACCATCTGTCAGGCAATGATAAAATGTAGCAACATGTCAGTCAGTGATTAGACTATGAATCCTAAAATTGCCCGCCAAATAAATTATTTACATTTAAAGGTATCTCAAGTTTTACCGCCACAAAAGGTTTCAAAAACTATAACACATTTGTTTTAAAGGCTTTGGCATTTTAAGGACACAGGAGGTCTAGAAAAATCACTGACTGCTCTTATTTCTCTCATTTTGATAAAGCAGGTGATCGCAGTCACTCTTTGCACTCCACAGATCTAACACTGAGGGGCTGCAGTGACACTGAAACCATTCTTTCATTTAGAAAGCAATGAAAAAAAATAAATCAGTCATCCCATGCACATTATGAAAACTGCAATGAAACACCCCCCAAAAACACAGATTAAGTGGTCACTGAAATTAATATAGATTATAGAGATGAATACAGTGAACCATGTGATTTGTGGTTCACAAAGATTTCATCTTAAAACGCTTCCCTTGGATTGTTTTAGGGGATCTACAAAATGAGCAAAGGAAACGACGAGTGACAACGGAAGGTAGGCACAGATGAATGTTTACATACCAAGGAAGAACAACCATTACCAATGAGTGAACAACATCAATAACAATGTCAGTTATTGACAAAAAAGACTTCTATATTTTATCCTCGCTGAGGGCCTGTGAAGGCAGTATGTTGGTGCTACACTGCTGCTGGAAGGCATTTAAGGTTAAAAGCAACTTGTTTCATGTTCAATTTCTTGTTAAAGTGCCATGGCTGGGAGCAAAAATAACATGATAAAGTGTTTTCCCAATCTGCAACACTCACAACTCTACAAGGATGAGAAATGTAAGTATGTTGGAGTGATATGCCATTGACGCAGCATTGCTCACACTTAGCCCCATAAAAACAGAAACATACTTTAGCATGTTAGGACATAATGAGTAAGCCCTCCATGCAAGGGAACAATACTGATGACGTGTGTGGGGGGTACCAAGCAAGACAGTGAGCAGTGACCTGCAGCTGAGGACAGTTAACAGCAAGCACCTATCCATCTGAAACTCTTCTTGCTAATGGGTGCCCAATGGTATGCAAACCATAAGACCACAGTAACACATTACCTCCAATAAAAACAAATTACCTTAATTAAGACACTTTACATCAGAAAGTTATAGTCATTGCTCATTAGATGTGATTGCTTTGATTCAACAGTTGGAGCAAATCAAGATATTTTTCATATAGTACAATACTGTAATACTATTAATGTTCAGTAAGTCAAACAGGTTTGACACTTTTTAGTTAGTAAGATAATTCTGGGTGCTTTGACAGAGCTCTAACTGTTGGTCTTCAGCAAACATGACATAAGCGTATCATTAATACTCATATGCAACATATAGAAAAACTAGAACTTCAAACAGATGTTAAACTGATGAAAACGTATAGAACAAATTTGCATTTGTAATTTATATGGCAGCTTTCATTACCAGGTAATAACAATGAAATATTTACCTATATAGGCTCGCTCTTGATCCCGGGTCAGTCCAGGTGGAATGACAGTGGGCATGCCAGGTATGACTGTCTTCTGGTCCGGTGTCTCACTGCTCCAACGACTCTTCTTCCTTGATTTCTTCTGACCAAAATCTGCCATTAGAGAAAAAGAATATTACCCACATCTAAAGTGCAATTGATGATTGAGCTTATCATTTCAGAATGAATTCTTTATTCTCAAAATATTCAAAGAAAGTAGTGCCTTTATCAAGATACTCTTTTTGTTGTAGCCACATAATGATGCAGATAAGCCTAGCAATTTGATACCAAGGTGCAACTATGGCACTGTAATTTCTTGTTTAAAGTTCATGCCATGAACTGCAGCAAAGCTTAGGGTCACTTACAGTTGCAATATTATACAGTGCTGAATCTGAGCAACTTAAAAAAAAAAATAAATCAGTAAGGTGACTATGCTATTAGTAATTTATTGCAGTGTTACATATTTCTACCATTTTTCTGGTTACTTTTTCTCCTCTCCCCTTCCAGTGAAAACAACTTATCTCTAAATGTGTGATGAATTGAAAAATGAAGAGTTCCTTTAAATGTTGAGAATTTCTAGGCCTTTTGCCTCAGTATTTGCAACATGGCATTTTATTCTAAATTGGACGGGTGTGGGGACTTCTTCCACCACTATTCACCTATGACCACGACTTACTACGTTCTCAATGCATCTTCATCTTAACACGCGCCTGAACGTTTATTTAATCATCAATGCGGCATTTGATGCTAGGTCATTTAAATTACAGTTAACAGTAGTTCAATAAACTTAACTTTGTCCACAAACACTTAAAGTTTAGATGGGTTGATACAACTGCTTCTTTGCTAAACAACATGAGCACTGTGGTCTCCATTTCGTGATAGGCCGAGGCTGAATGTGCGGCCTTTAGCTAATTCTTGTTGTCTAGCCACGTTAGCATGCTAGCGCTTACCGTCACTCACACTCACTTAGGTGCTTGCAAACGTTAGCAGACATTTATTTAACTTACCTGGTTTGGCCAGTCCGCCCCCCGCAGCTGATTGTGGCTGAGGCTGGTTCGGAAAACCAGCCCCTGCATTGTACTGATGTGGCTGTGGAAAAGATGCATTTGGCATCGGTGGCTGGAAACCCTGTAGCGAGGGAAAGGATGCAGGCGGCCCCGGTGTTGGCATCAACCCGTTTCCCGCACCAGGCCCGGCGTCAAACCCTCGTTTAGCTCCAATACTAGGGTGCAACTTCCCTAATGGAGTTGCATTTGCTCCAGTAGCCATTTTAGTGCGTTTAAATTGTTTACTCTCTCAAATGTGTGTCGATAATTGTACACCCTTGTTTAAACTGAGAAAAAAAATATCGCCTTCTACCTCCTTGTTCACTGCTGTAATCAAAATGGCGCCTTGCAGAAAGTCACAAAGGTTGAGTCGTTGTCGGGAAGCCCCCGCCCCCTATACCATATCCTATTGGCTTAAATTCCCCCACCGTCCTCTGTTGAAAACGGATTAGTCCATACGGCTGTCCATCACGTTATTCACTGGTCATCCTTCTCATGTCATGACGTTTCTGCCCTACAAATTTAACAGCAATGCTGTATGGAACTGATATATAAACAATGGATGCCCTGTGCTTTATAAACAAATACAGCATTTAGTTCTGTAAATGAATCATAATATATTCAGCAAACTCAGCATAGTTTATTAATTATCAATACTAGCCCTATTTCAATATCAATGGAATTGTCATTGTGCTTTGTCAGTATGCTGACCAACTTTAAAGAAATGCCATTTTTATAACTAATTCAGGCCTAACATAAGTGCATCTTTAAAACTATATTTGTGGACATTGCAATGGTCAGCTAAATTTTGACAATTAGGACACTAATAACAAAAATAAGACAGAAACTGCAGCCCCCTGCTCATATCACGCACTGACTGGCTGTAGGTCCATCAGAACCAGTAGATCCAGAGGTAGGTACAAATCCACTTCCTGTCAGCAGTCAGACAGGTGACATGTTTAAATGATTCAATGGAAAACTGCTGTTCATTTTATTGAGTATCTTGGTCATTTTTGTGTATTTTTGTTGATGATTTTTTTGTATGTTTTGGGTAATTTGTTCATTTTGTTTATAATTTTTTTAGCAGACCAGAGAGAGAGACCACAGCAACAGGACCAATCCAGATGCAGGACCAGTCACAGGTCTGGACCTGACGATATGGATGAGGACCCACACGGGTCCAGGTCACGTGTTCTGTTGGGTTCATCCATCGGTGGTCGTTTTCCATCAGGTCTAGTAGCTCCAGAGGTCAGTACAAATCCACTTCCTGTCTCCTCAGTTGCCACATTTACAAAAACACATCATGAAATCAACTCTTCTACATCCACACATTGTTAAATGATTTCACTCTTGATGTTTCTAGATGTGTGTGTAGACGACATTGGAGGAGACATCAGCGGTGGAACTGTGAGGGGGCGCAGAGACCCCAAATCACAGATCCCAGACCAGACCCTCCCACAAAAAGCCAAAATTACCCCACTAACCTGAGACTGTAATTACAATAAACTGCATGAACTTCATCTTTTTCTTCTGTTTTTGTAAAATAACCGATGAGGTTCAGTTGGTTTTATAAAAAATGTCATTTCATAAGTGGATTGTACTTCACTTATCTAGTTGTTTGTAGTGGAAGAAGGTGTTGAACCCTTAGGAGTCTGAGCCTATTTTGGCATTTTTGAATACTTCTGATTTGGCCTTTTTAGAACACATTACAAATGCTTACCATACCCGTGTTTGGTATAATTTTTTCAGCACTATTTCACCTATATTATCTGATAATCATTTTACACTTTATCTTACTTTAACATATTGGACCCAAAAATAATAGAATTCAATTTTGGAAAAAAAATACTATTTTTTACTATGAAAACATATAAAGGTATCTATTTATCTATTAATTCTGTATATGTCCAGGTTTACATGGTCGATCATTGTCAAAGAAATAACTTTTTTTTGTAATGCTTTGATCCCCATGGAGGGTTAAAGTTCAAATGTTTCTCAAGGTGTCCACAACAAACTGTTGACTTACAAACTATAGGTTTAGTGTTGAAGTGTAAACTGGTGAGCAAGGAAAGTAATGCTCCTGTAATAGTTTTGTAAATTTTCTTTCATATAAGTCTCACAGGTTGGAATGTCATAGTTATGTTGGTTATGTATGATAATTGAGTTGTTTCATTACTGACGGTTTTGCAAAACAGTAAACTTGACTCATTTGCATAAGCATCCACGCTATAAAGGTTAAGCGAGTTTCAAGAGGTTATTTATGTTTAGATTGTGGTATAAATTCAACAGGAGTTTCATTGAAACTGAAGAAATATAAAAGGAAGTAAATATCTATAAAAAAATCTCACAATGTAAATGTGAAATAATAGAAAACATCTTAATTTTCATGAACAGCTATGTATAGCAGGGACCACATATAATGAGAATGAAGAACATGGGGGTCTGACACAAGGGATTTTACAAAAGATACAAAAGGTGCATTAAAGTGCGATGCAGGACAACTGACACAATTAGGACCAAGTCTTAGACTGACATGGATACCAACAGACAAACAGATCAGTCCTAGTGGTTGTGTCCTGAAGCACAAAGGGAACATTGCAGTTATAAGTACACTATGAAAATATTAACATTAACAAACTATCCTTTCACTATAAAATACAAATATGAACCTGAAATGTGCAATTGTACCAATATTCTGCCTATTAATGTTTGTGTATTTGTAGATCCACTGTGATCTGTAAATTGTGTTAAAAAGCTGAGATGAAATATTAGAGAAAATGTTCTTGATTTAGTTCCAAACTCCAAAATTTTAACATTATGCCTGTTACCAAATGTTTATGTAACATTTTATATAATGCACATGTATAAATAAGTTGAGGCATAATGTTGTTAAAATGCACTATTTTTTCTTACAAAATGTGATATTTTACAGGTTTTTTGTGAAATGTAAATATCTTCGTAATTTGTTTTTTTTGCACTAAAACAGAGTTGTCACTGTTTATAGATTCTCATGTTATTTGAATACTCCAGCCCACTTGAGATCAAATTGGGCTGAATGAAAATAGCTCCCTAACAATAACTTTTTGGAACAAGTATTCAGAGAATGCCTAATCTCGCCCCTGCTCAAAATCTGCTCGCTCAAATATTTACTCATTCAGTGCTGTGCATCTGATGTGTAGATTAATTTGATCACTATGTCTGCCATGATCAA
>JAPTGW010000011.1:8881613-8892236 GCA_029814545.1 Apogonichthyoides opercularis
ACCTTGACCTTTGGTCAAATTAATCATTACATCTGATGCGCATTGACCATATTTATATGACCATGTAATATTATGATATCTGGAGTATTCAGTTAGACTGATATGTCTCTGCGGACACACACATACAGACACACGCACACGGTGATTACAATAATCTCGACCAACATTGGTTGAGTGAGATTAATTAATGAGCCATTATGACAGTTACATCATTTAGTCATAAAAGTACCAAAACAGGGTTTATTTGATCCTGCAGCAGCTTTAAAACCATCTGGTGAGCCCATCCTTTTTTCTGATCTGCTGTATGATGGTCACTGAAACACTTGTGTTCCCACAGACAAACGGCCCCAATACTCTCACCAAGGTAATGTAATAACACACAAAGACCTTGTTGTTTTAAAGTTATAACAGATTTTATTTTTAAACTAATAGAAGGTCATTAATAGACAGCAAAAGGCAAAATATGTTGGGAATGAGAAAGCTTGTATTCATCATAACACTAAAAATAAAAAGCATGTCTACTGTCAAAAACATCACAAAGCAGAAATCTGTGTAAATCTAAATTCATAACAGACTTTACATAGAAGCCCACAGGATAAACAACAGAGGTGATAAAATATTGAGCATTTCTGTTCATCTAAACATTGCTTCACATATGCAGTAATAGCTTGAACATAGGTAAACACAAACCTATTTAAAATGCACATACTACATTGAGCAGCTGAAAAGAAATCAATGGGAACAATGACTCGCCTTTAAAACATGCATCATACACAAATAAGATCTTCTACAACTGAAACTAAATAGTATATACGTAATATAGCTACTTTAAATGTGATCTTACATGATCATCACTATCAATGAATAGCAACAAAGCTGCAGAAAAACCCCTGTATTTGTACTTCCACACTTAGGCTTAGCCATGTAGAACTGCAACACCACCACAACACATCAATAAGACAATGAAAAGTGGGTAACAATTGTAGTTGTACAGCACTTTTAAGTATAGGTTGGAATGAAATCATAGCATAATGTGAATGCATTCAATCATTCAGTGAAACCTAAAAAGTGGCAGTTTTGTTTGGCAAAGCTTAAATGTAGAGTTGTTCTTAGTATCTACATGCTTCACAAGGACGGAGTGCTGACTTCAACCTGTTAACACCTAAAAGTCAGTCACTTCTCACCTGGCTGAAAAGGAAAAGGGTTAGTATGTATAGCGTGCCCGGTCGGCGGCGGGATCCCGCGGGTGGTCATAGGTAGCACTTCTTTGGACAGTGGACACTGGGGAAAGGCGCGAACGCTCATATGAGTATCCATCTGCCTCAGCAGTTACTCTCCGAATCGGACTCCGCTCACGTGCGTAGTATGAGGAGACTGGGGCTGGCGGAGGAGGGAGGGGAGGGCACTCGTACGGGTCATGGTTAGAGGGGGGCAGACGTTCCCTCATTATCGGCGTGGATGTAGATGTTGATGGAGCAGGCACGGGCACGGCGCGGCGCTCCTCGAAATAACTGCCTCCGTACGAATTGGCCCTGTACTTCTCGTAGTAGTCCACGACACCGTACGGATCCCTTTCGTCATAAGGCGACCGTCGCACCGGGTAGGCTGGTACCGCGCCATAGAGTGAACCGTTGCTCCTGTATGCCGCCTCACTGCCGTATATCCGAGCCATGCTATGGTCAGCCATAGCATTTATGCCGTAACCTGGATGCGGCCCATATCTCATTGCACTTTCGTAGCCTGCACCCCGTCGGTACCCCGCCATATTGCTGTGACCAGAACCCCGGGAAATACCATGTACAGGAGCATAGCCGCCACCATATTCCGGTTCGCCACTGAAGCCCGGATGATAACCCCTGCTGCGACCACGCCCGCCGAAACTCGAGGCATCGTATCCATCAGACTTTGGCTCTGAGCCGTTTCTGTGGTAGCCATTTTGGTCTAGAGGGCACTCTTTGGACCAGTGGCCTTCCTGCCCGCAACGGTAACAACCCGATCTGTCTCCCATTCCCGGCGCAGTACGCAGGCGGCTAGTTGAAAGCTTCACGCTCATCAGTTTGCCTTAAAAAGAAGAAATTCGGTAAGGACTTGCACCTGGATTCAGTCTTCAGAATTATTCTGACATTTCTGATTCCTAACTTTACAGTGAAACACAAAAATTTAATACATCATTTAGGATGTCAAATTTTAAAATAGTGTTATTAAAGCTGAAATCCGTAATTTTCTGCCCAAATTTAGCCTGTGCAGTCACAAGTAACTCAAAGCACATTCACGTAGCAGTTAAAATAGCAGAGTTGTGGAAAACCACATACAAGCGTTCCACATCATCACATAATCCACAAACTACAAATCACCCAGCATAGAAATAGAATCACGTGTAGGGGTGGGAATCAAACTAACTCACAATAGGATGCCTGCGATGACAATGGTATCATAATTGAGTAATTCTGCCAAACTTAATTTACTGCATGAAAATAATCTACTGTGCCTCTAAAGAAAAGAAAAATGCCCCATACATAATCACATAACCAGGGTAATGGGGAAAATATTTTTACAGAATCTGCATGCTTTAACAAAAATGTTATGCTGATGCCAGTGCATCAGTAATGTAACAGATGGAGAAATAAAAACATGTCCATATTGATATTTTACCCCACGCCTAATTACATTTGTATGCACAACACTGCAAACCGATATTTTGCCATCTTACCACAACTGCCAGGGTCCATGTGGACTCTACACAAGCAACTCAGAATTTATAACGTCATAGTTATCATTTAATGTAAACAAGGTAAAATGAACTAACCCGCACGCATGTCCAAAATGTTGCTACTTGAGTATCAGACCTTTTAAAGGGACTGTGCAAAACTTTAATATACGTACGTACATTTAGTCTGGAATCCATGATATATGCTATTAAAATAACCTTACGATTTCGTACTAATGGCGACAAATGGTTTCTCCTGTGTTTTTAAGACCTGTTACAGATCAACAATAAGGCGAGCGTCCCCAACTGCAGGACTGGTACCAGTTTGAGTTTTACAGCAATGCCCCAACAAACGAATTCTACATTACGGATACCAGCTTTAAACTGAGCATTTAGTACTTTGTTAATACTTTACTTACCTGCAGTCTATAACTTACCTGTCAGTTCACAGGAACAGCATTACATATTTCTTACAAAGCATTTTATAAACATAGATTAACTCCCAATTAAACCCAAACCCAAGAGTTCACCTTTAAAGGCAGTGTTGTCTAACTGATTAATGGCCTCCATGGCATCCTCCATCCGTTCCATGTGAACAAACGCATAGTTTTTCACTATGTCACACTCCAACACAGTCCCAAACTCTTCGAACTTGGCCCTTAGTTCCTGGTTGGTGCAGGCTATGTTGCCAACGTGTAGCTTGGTGGATCCTCTCGACTTGCCGCGGCTCAACTCGACATTCATAGGCTGGCCATTCAGCTCATAATGGTGGAGGTTGCGGATGGCTTCTTCAGCCTCGGCTTTGTCATCCATGTGCACAAAGCCAAAATTCTTGACAATGTCACATTCTGCAATCTTGCCATACTGGGAAAAAAGGGAACGAAGTTCATCTGTTGTTGTGTCCGGAGACAAGTTTCCAATGAATATTTTCACCATCGTGGAACTTCCACTTCACTGACGATCTGTTAAATAAAGATAAAACATAAACATATCTATCTGTGCATTTTTATATCAAACAGTCCCAAAAGTAATTTTATTAGGAGAAAAGTGGCAATCTGTGATTACTGCACGGTGTAAACTAGATATAAAGATATCCCAAACAAGTCAACAAAGGACGTTCTAGTGTTACCGTTCATGTAATTGCATAGAAAGACGTTACATCCTACACAATAATTATTATACACCGTGACTGCACCAGAGACCACACAACCTACTGTGAACTTTGGAATAACTCAGTGAATGAATAACTCCGTATAAATCTGGGGCACACATGATCTTTAAGATTAAAAGAGTTCACTGTGATGTTTATTGGTAAGTTTAATTTGAATTAAGTGTAAATTACGCTCTGCTGCAACTTGCATTTTGAGACAATACGTTTAATTAGTACTTAGATTGACATGAGGCGCTTATTACTTTCAGGCCTACGATGGCTCTAATGAAACTGCATCACAATAGGACGAAGCAGCACGTTGTGAACAATTAGCATTGCAAGCTAACACTAGAGAGGGAACAAAAGTAATCAAAGTTTAATAGTTAAACCGTATCATACTTGGATGCATTTGCAAATACAGCGTTCTGTTTTACTTATGGCACACTCAACAGTGTAAATTAATATCTTAAATGCGTGTAAACCAACAACCACGTCGCATATCTTGAGCTAGCATTAGCCTGTAAGCTACCTCAAATAATTCTCAATCCCGCGCTACTGAAGCAACCATTTTCAAAATAGTAAATGTATCAGATTGCATTGCATTACAATTCAGCGTTAATGGAGGAGTTAGTCATCTTATGTGAACTGAAAATCATACCTTTAAATGCAGCAGAATCATGCACCATCAACGAGCGCGAAATGGCGATTGCTCTACAAAGGCTGATCGTGTGGCGTACGTTTACGCAATTCTTTTTCAGCGTCTTCTTCCGCTCACAGATTAAAAGCACCAAAGACTCATCGCTGTCCTCTACCGGTCATTTGTAAAATTGCACTACACAAATCACCAAAGCTTTATAGTTTCACGATTTTCGGCCCTACATACCAATTCCACGGCACATTTAACATTTTATGAGACAAATAAACAAAATGTAAGGAGACTAAATGTCACAGTTTATCGCATCTCGCAAATATTAGGGTAAACTTAGGTCATCTCTACCTCAGTTTAAGGTTGAATCAAAGAATGATACATATATCATAATCTATGACAGATTAAAACGTCAGTCTTGATCCAGTGTTTGCCTTCATAAGTATTCACCATTCAGATACATTACTGTGTGGACCACTTTATCTATACCCTTAAAACACCCCCAGTTCTATAGCCAACACATATTTAACATTACCCAACCTTCCTGATTGTGCATTTCAGCAATTCTCATTCCCCAAGTTCTTTAAGTGTCTGTACTTAACTGTACTCACATAATGTTTAAGTTGTGGTGGAAGAACGACCCAGTTTCCTTTACATACATAATAGCATATACATACAATTCTCCACTGGTGATTGTGACTTAAAAGTAATTTTCTATCTTGCTAACTGTACATCAGTCATCTATAATATATGGATAGTAAAAAAAAAAAAAAATCTGCTGTACTCTGCATTATTAAGTTTGATTATATTCCATAAATATATAAGCAAAAGCTCAAGAATGACTATAATATGCTCCTGCAATCTGGGCTTCTGAAGCAAAATCTAGACTTTCAATAAGTACAATCATTGTAAATTAGTCTTGAGTGGCTGAGAAATCTTATGACATTATTTTACATGTAAATAGACACATTTTGTATATTCCAGTGCATTAATCAATAAATGCTCCAGTGTAACTGAAATACATAATTGGAAAACAAACAATACTGTCTAAATGATATGATGATGACTTGAGGTTTAAAATCAATCAATTGGACATGAAAAAAGTCACACCTGTCAATGGAGTTTCAAATAAAGACATGAAAATGCATGACCAAAATAAACTTGGCTTTATTAAAAATTAGATTTTCAGGTTTTTAATGTATGCTGGTACTTTTACAGCTAGTATGAAAAATACAAACTTCAAATTATATATTGAAAACAAAGGCACCTTAAACAAAATACCAGTGCCCCATAACATATAGCCCAAGCCCTGAGTCCTGCCTCACATTTTTCTAACAGCAATCCCAGAATATGAGTCCTTGATGAGATATAATTCTTTCTTGTCGTCAGCGGTAACTTAGCATCACAGATTGACATTTTTACCTTTGCGTCACTTGCCTACATTCTAAAATATATATATATTTTTAAAGAACTTCTATTCATCATAAATGGTGTAATAGACTGTTGATTTCATATTTCATTAGGGAAAGTAAATCTGAGAAGCTGGAATGTTTGAAAGTATGTCTTACCTTGGCTCTTCAAGCTCAAGCTAAGGCGTAGTCAGAGTCGGTCACATGGATACTGAAAATGTTTTCTACCATCATCCTTGGTGTGAACTGTGTGATTGATGTACCTTCATTTCACTGAGCCACAAGTTTGTAGGTTTTTTCCCGCAATAACACCTGTCTTACTGAAAATGTAACACTCCTGCCCACAAAGAACTGCAGAAAAAAAATAATAAATCAACACATCATGAATTACATCCATGTAAGTGACTCAGACCAAGCTAGATGTGTGTTGAGGGCAAAACGAGACTTTTCAGCACCAATCAACAGACTTCATGTGGACAAATTAAGAACATTTGTCAGTTACAAATGACCAACAGTTCATAACCGTTAAATAAAACCATTTGCTTCATGTGAGGAAGAAACACAGGTTAAGGGAAAAAATGACATTAGATGAAAACCTGTAGACTGATGGAAAAAAAAAATTGAGAAATTCATGGTATCATACAGATAGATACAGGTAGATAATCAATAATCATCAGAATCCTTTGCAGTCTGTATTGAAGACAGATTAGGTGTATGTATATGAAAGGACGATTCATCTGATGAACAGCAGCACCTCAGGTGCCATGGAGATGTCAAACTGATTGGCTTTCTGCATCTCATACACTTTCTTTGCTGTACACCGCGTAGACCGATGGAATCATGCATCCTGAAGAAATGAATAGTCCTGCAGTTCACAAACAGACCTAGAAAGAAAGCAGAGCATTCCCTTTTCAGAATCAGGGTTTGGCCCTATTCTATCTGAAGCACAGCTTTAAAGGATTTATCAGTTTTGTCAATAACAAAACAACTGATTTGGAGATGCCAGTGCCCACAGGTCAGCAATTTAAATGGTTGGTCTGGAATTTTTTAAAATGATGTTATATGAGGTACTTATTCATAGTGGGTGTATGACCTTTAATAAATGGTGGTTCAACATGAATGCTACACGGTATACTGCTGTAAAGAGACAACGGCAAAAACTAGGTTTTGGTTACCTAAAAAACCCTCAATATTAGTTTAACTGTATGATGTGCTTAGAATAGTTTTGCAACCTTACTGAACAGCAAAACAGCCATTTTCTATGATGGGAACTCTAATCTTTAGACCTTTTGCGCAGTAAAATTTCTGTTTCTCATAGGATTCTTATGGTGTTCAAGGTCATTTGATACCATGGTACACTAGTGAACATATTTCACATATGTACTGTAGTCTAAACTCATATTAGTTACATTTAGGTGGTTGAAATACATTTTGCTGCCGCCTCCATCCAGAGCACTACCCTCTGCTTCACTAAACCTGGGGCATGCCATCTGGCATCTATTGCAGGTCAAAGACTGGATATGAGCAAGTACCTGAAATACCTGAAGTAAGTACCTGAAATAACCTCACCTCAAAAGATCCAAACACCTTTTAAAATGTCCTATTAGGACACTTACTGTATTGCTCACCTTGGCACCATGGCTTTAGTAAGGCGCATAGCGTGCTGCATAATGGTCCTTAGTTCGTGAAATAGAGTAGGAGCTTCTGGAGGATGACACCGGTGACAGCCGTGTGTGCTCATAGGGATACCCTGTTGTCGAGGTTGGAACACGTCTGATTGGGCTTCCAGCTTGTGCATAGTATGCTGTTGCAGCTGTTGAAGGTGGTGGCCGATAGTCATACGGATCTAAAGTGGAGTGTTTTGAAAGAGAGGAAGAGGCGGGTGGGGGAGGAGGGGGAATATAGGACATACGGCGATCTTCGAAATAACTTGAGCCAAAAGAGGGAGCTCTGAACTTCTCATAGTAGTCAGCACTACTGTATGATGCTGATGGCCTATCAAGGAAGGAGCCTCTACTGGTATATTCAGAACTGTAGCCACTGAGCCTACGAGGGGGAGGGGGAGGTGGTGGCGGCAGCCCACCTACATAACTAGCCCTACTATACGCAGGGCCACTCATGTAATCTGTTGAAGAAGGTGTGGCCATCCCATAGCTGCCCCTACCATACCCCAGGGGACCGCGTGGGAGGCCATGGCTGCTGCGACCTCCTCTCGGTCCGTCACTCAGGCTACCATTGCGATTGTTTGGGCAGTCTTTTGACCAGTGACCATGTTTCCCGCAGACATAGCAGCCGGTATGATCTCCCATTCCGGGGGCTGTGCGAAGACGACTGGTGGAGAGCTGTACGCTCATCAGCTTGCCTTGTAAGGAGAGAGAAAACACGCATGAGACTGTCTGTGAAATGAAAGGCCTGTTCTGACTATAAAGACAACTTAAATCACTAAGCGAAGCGAAATAACCTGCAGCACCAGTTGCAGGTGACTTTTTGCCGGCACATATTCACCAGTTACGTTGCCACAGGTTACAAAAGAGGCTTCACAAGTGATTACTTTCAGTCCACCTGGTCAGCTAAGGCAAAAGATTATCCCTTTTTGTGGAACAATACCAACTAGTAGATTTTACTTGTCACCAGACCTCTACACAGATGGAACAAAATCCATATACGTATCTACAGACAGCAACGCCAACTAGCTCTTCCCCACCCAAGAGTTCACCTTTGAAGGCTGTGTTGTCCAGCTTTTCGATGGCCTCCATCGCATCCTCAACTCGCTCCATATGAACAAATGCGTAGTCTTTTACAATGTCACACTCAACCACTGTGCCAAATGCTTCAAACTTTGCCCGTAGGACATCATTGGTGACGCCTTCTCCGAGGTTACCGACATGCAGCTTGGTGGTGGACTTGGGACGGCCTTTGCTCATCTCCACATTAATTCGCCAGCCGTTTAACTGATGCTGATGGAGGTTTCGGATGGCCTCTTCTGCCTCAGACATACTACTCATGTGCACAAAACCATAATTTTTAACAACATCACATTCTGTGATTTTGCCATACTTCTCAAAGAGTTCCCGCAGCTCCTCAGCTGTTGTATTGGAGGCAAGGTTTCCAATGAAGATTTTAACCATGATGAGATTTGTATATCCTAAAAGATTTAAAAAAAAAAAAATGTTAGAAATTACAACCACATCCATCATTTCCAAAATACTTTAAAATAACATTCCAGTTCTTCATGAGTTGACTGACTGTACCTTTAATATATAACGTAAACTTAGCGTAATATCTTAAATACACAAATGCTTAATTTATGTTGTCTTAATTTCGTTGTACATATGTATAATGACAATAAAGGCATTCTATTCAAACAAAATTCATGAAATGTTCTGTTAAAACACCTTCAAACAAAATTACTGACAGGGAAGGTCTTCCTTGGAAAAGGAAATCAAAACTCACCGATACAGATACGGATTTATAGCATTTCCTTCTTTTTCTCCACTTTCACAAGCTCAAAATAAACTATCAAAATCAAATTATTTTTTGTTTTTTAAATTATAATGACACTATCTTCGTTTCAGGTCCTGTATTTTTACTTTTTACAATTTTATCTAACTTTTGGCGATAACATAAGTGTCACTGCAGCCGATATTATTATGGGAAGTACGTTTTATTAAACTAGAAAAGCATAAACAAACACCTAGCAGATTACAGTGCATGTGTCTCTAATTGAGCATTTCGCACATTTAATGCTGGATGTTTATGTACTAACAGCAGTCATATTGTAATCAAGACTTTTACACATGGATTAAAACATATAATCTGCTACACCAAAAGTAGCTACAGCCAACCCTCCTGCAGCTGTTGACTGAATCTGTAATTGCACTTGTTAGATATGGTATAAATGTGAATTATGCTTGGTCTGAGTTTCACATTAGCTGTGTGACGTTTTCTATCAGAGTAAACAACGTGGCAGAAATTCCAGCTAGCTAAAAAGCTTACGCACTCAAATCGGCTTGTTAGATACGTTATTGTAGCTCCAGAATGATGACACTGAGGCTACTATTAACGCATTATGCAAGATCTTTTCTAGTCTAAAGTTGATTTTGTTGTTTCGTAATATTTCTATGTAATGGCGGTCTTACGTTTGAATCCAGGAAGCACAGCCTTAGCTAACGAACGTCAAGTTAGCTAAGGTGCGTCAGGTATTGTGCCTTTGTGGACACAAAACACCGACTATTTTTCATCACCGTCTCCCTAAAATGTACTAGAATGCTCATACTTTGACTGTAAAATCTTAAACTCACCGATAACGACAAAGGCCTCAAATCCAATGAATGAAAAGTAAAATGGCGCTGTTGCACCTTGTTGGTGTTGCGCTTCTTCTTCTTTTGCTCCTTGTTGTTGTTTTCCTGAAGCCTCATCACTGCCCCCAACCGGATGGAAGTAAACAGTGCAGTCTTAGCCTGCACTAACCTGGTATTAAAAAAATCTTTACAACAATGTGCATATCGGAATCAGAATCCGTTTTATTAGCAAAGTTTATTAGCACAAACAAGTTAACTGACTCTGGCTTATCTTTAGCTTTTATGTTCTATGGCAGGGGTGTGAAACTCATTATACACTGCCCAGCCCAAAAAAAAAAAAAAAAGTCACACATGCAATATTTGACTGCACCAACTTTGGTTTTGATTCCAGGAGACATTCACTGGATTTA
>JAPTGW010000011.1:8979186-8993929 GCA_029814545.1 Apogonichthyoides opercularis
TTTGATGATATCCAGCTTCGTTTCCATCGTAATGGCTTTCCTCTTGGCTGGACCAGCATCGCTAGGACATCCTGCTTCCTTTTTTGGGGCCATGATGAAAAGAAAATTACAGCGCACAAACACCAACACTGTACACTCTACGCTACACCACTACGTACAGTACACACGCAGGGGTCCACAATAGGTGGACTGCGGTCCACATCCTGGCCGCGTGCGTGTGTGTCATACCTGTCAAGTTTTCCATTTGGCTGGAAACGACCACGCTCTGCCCCTCCGCACCAGCATGCACCGCAACTCTCCCGTATAATATGGGAGGATTACATAAAATGCCGACACGGAAGTACAGCGGGAAAGAGGGGAAAAACAATGGAAACTTGACAGGTATGACACACACACGCATGCAGTCCGGATGTGAACCGTCACCGCGGTCCGCCTATTGCAAACCCCTGCACTACAGTATGGGGCTGGAGACAAAATAGCGGACAAGACTCAGGCGTCGTACAGTCGAAACGGCGTAGGTCGAGTACGGTGTAACCTGAGGACCGCCTGTATTGTTAAAATTGCACTTGTTTTTCTTAAGACATTTCAAGTTGTTATGTTATTCAGATTTTTAAGGAAATGTTGTAGATGTAAACATTATCATAATGTCATTTTATTTTTTCACTGTTATTCTTTTACTGGTCTGGCCCACCTGAGATCATATTGGGGTGAATGTGGCCCCTGAAGTAAAATGAGTTTGACATCCCTGATTTAGACACAGAGAAAAGCTTTCCGGCATCTTTCAGTTAATTATGTTGGTTTTTCAGCTGCACGTGAGCTCTTTTTCCACCAATAACCGCTTGTTTTTACTGAAAATGAAGAAATGGTGCACAAACAAAAGGCACCATCTGCTGAATGTAACTGAACATTTAGATAGACTGATACACATGAAGATGGGGCGGATTTTTAGGCAAAAATAGGATCTGTCCATGCATCACATCACAGTGAGATCAACATTGGCTAATGGTGTGCTGTTCTTCTTTTACTGGCATATTTTGCTTCTGATGGGCACAATGTTGTTGTTGGTTTTTTTTGTACGTCAGCCACTATGTCATGTTAAGTTACAGAGGTACAGGCTATAACGTATGTTCTGTTTATAGTTTGAGAGGATGTGTCACTTTTTGAACAGAGAAACTTAAGAAGAACCAAAAATACAGAATTAACAATGTGTTTGGCATTTCTTGCAGCTGTACAGTTATTAAAAATGACAGGTAGACTACCTTGCTATTGTTTTGTAGTTTGGCATTTTGGTAATAGTCATATTTGTAATTAATTGAATTACTGTGAGCATATGTTTATAACAGGACACACCTTAACTATAACTATACAGTCATGTTTAAAAGAGTTTTGGCTTGTTTGCTACCTCTTCAATAATCAGTCCTTGCTGCATTCATTTACATATTCTTTAGTACACATGCAAAACTCCCCTCTCACATCTTTAATGTATTTTTCAACTAAATGCTGCCATCCTCCCATGACAAATGTTTTGCCTCTTTATGTTGCTTGTATTTATATACTTTTCTGTCATCCTCTTTAGATCTTTCTCTCATTATGTTTGATTTTAATTTCAGCTTCTTTGCTTCTGTCTTATCCAGACATGCAGTAACACAGTCCTAATACAGTTCATAGATTTTTTTTTTTTTTTGAAAGAATGCTTTTTTATGTGCACGTGGCTTAACTACTTCCTGTTTGTCTTTTGTGGAACAACCGGTCTGATATAATGCTTACATTGTGGTCAAAACGTGAAGGTGTGGTGTGTTAAAAGGGCAACGGCCACATGAATCTGCAAGAAAGAATGCTGCCGCACCAACCTCAACCTGCCGGGCCTGTACTGGATCCAGTCCAGTTGAATTGAAGCCATGACTCAAGACATTTGTGACTTTACTTGATTTATGTGAGGGTGAGGAACGTTGAGCTGTGTGGTACCAGAATGATGTGCAGTAGAGGTCTTTATTGGTCTGAAATGTTGGCTAGGAAACAGACCTTGGTCCTTCGGCATGAATTAAATTTTACACAGTGGAGGTAGAGCCCAGCCATAGATAACCCATAATGACACCATGATAATTCAACATCATGCAGGATGCTTCCGACCTGCACAGAGTAAGAGTTGGTTGTAACATCAATGAATTAAAGGATTTCTGTTAAACTGTGGTTTAATCAGATTTAAATTTCAAATTATGGTGCACCAGTCTTAAATTTAAGAAATGTAAACCTCAGTGTAGTTAGCTACTCTAACCTAGGATTCTTTAAAATTTTAAAAACATTACGCACCATTAACTTTAAGCTTGTGGGTATTCATCTTTTAAAGTGGCTAGCTTTTTTTAGATGGACTGCATAAAAATCAAGTACCTCAAAGAAAGTTGGGACAGACTCAGCCCTGTTGATTTTTATGGTTCAAGACTGGGCATGGCAGTGGAGGGGGAAAAAAAAAAGCTTCAACTTGCATAATTCAGTTTACAAACATCAAACTTGTTTTTCTACATGGAGATTTATTTTCATTTGTTCAACAGAGATCTTTTGAAACCTGGTTTGCTAAATTCTTATTAGTCCTCCAACCTTTGTTGTTGCAACCTATTCTGACAGATATAAAATACCAATAGCTGAAGAAAGAGAAAACTGAAGCAGGTTTGGGGTCGGATTTCAGTTCCTCAGAACTGAAGGAACCTGTGAACACTAGTCCAGCGATACAATACAAATGACCTTTACTTTCTGGCGTAGCTTTAGATACACAGGTGTCATCTTTGGAAAAAGTCAAAACGCCCTTAGAAGTTCTTTTTGTTGTCTAAACGTATAAAAGTTGAAGATTTCTTTTTGTTGTAATAAAGAGGCTCAAAGCAGACCAAAAGTATGTCCACAGCAGTGTTGGACAGGGCTGCCTGCATACTTTTGGCCTTTACATGTACATGAAATTGTTGTGTCCTGCTGGTTTTGAGTGTAGCAACATTGACAATGGACAAAGCTGAAATGAAAGCTCAAAGTGTTTTTGGCTTTTTAATTTGTTGGAAGCACTTCTGTTTGCTTATAGCAACAACTAAAGCAATTGGTGAAGTGCTTTTCTTTGATGCTTCATAGATGTACAGATGAATTATATTTGTCTCAGTCCTGCCTGCGTAGCAAATATAAGTGCATGTGTTAAAGGTAATGGAGGATTACATGGACAGCATGAAGCCTCTGGTGTAAACATGAGTATTACTGGTCTTCATTAGAAGTCATTTTGGATAGCATGTAGAGTTGTTAAGGCTGCATAAGATAACCGTTCTCTCTTTATTTTACTGCCTTAATGGTTATAGTGGGTAGGAGTTCTTTTCTTTCTTCTTCTAGGATGATCATTCTTCTGTCCTTTTTTATTTTTTCAGATTCCTTTCTTTCCTCTTCGCCTGTATCTCTCATTCAGTCTCCTCAAGGCAAGTGTATGGTTCTCTTACGCTGCTCGCCTGCTGTCTCCTTCTCTCTCACTCTTGCTGGCCTGCTGCTCTTCATCCTTCTTTCTAGTGCCCCTCTCCTGCTCGTTAGAGTCCAATAAAGTACGACAAACCTGCAAAGAAACCAACAACATAATGAACTCCAGTCCTAACTCCTGCTTCTCCTCAGCTCGGCAGCTCTTAACCCGCCCCTCCTCCTACAAACCTCATGTTCTCCCATCTGTTCCGAATGCTACTGACCCTCAGTTACCACACTAATTGTAGGTTTACTGTGCAACACAGCTCCTCCCTTCAGTGACATATGGCATTAGTAATTTTCATTGCTACCCCCATCCTTGGCCTCAATTTGAGATAAAACCTTTTTTGCTCATGCCTTAGGTAGTCATCTTGACCTATTGACTCATTTTACAGTAAGTGTAAGTTGCAGAAAAAGTAATTTGGCATAGTCAGCCTGACAAAACCTCAAATTTGCACAAATATTTCTACACATTATACTTGCCATATAAGAATAATGTGCACCAATCCTTGGGGAGGGGGGATAGACACCTTTAACTCAGTGGCACAAATCCACTCTATGCATTTCAGATCTTGCTGCTGCTGCTTGCTCTTTCTTATCCACAAAAATCTTTACAGACACCATAAATTAGAGCTATAAAACCTAGCCTCTGCAGCTGCTAGTAGCCTGATCCATTTCAGTCTTTACCGCCTGCTAGCGAGCATTATTTAGGTCAGCAGCACTCAACTGTAGGTTCAAGATAATCCCAAGATTGCCACCTTATTTTAAGAAAGCAGAGAAGTTCAAGTTCACATCGTGCGCACAAGAGCAGAAACCTAAAAATGGATTAGGTTGGTGTCCCAAAGGGGTGGTTCTACCTTCTTCCTGCCCTAGTATCCAAGTTTCCCCCTCCCCAACCCCAGTAGCAATGGGCTCTGGAGGATGAGTGGCACTGGAGATATCATCCACCGCCTAGTGGTCTGGGCCTGACATCACCTATGGCTGCTCACTTGCCCTCCACCCCACTATTTGCTTATGGCTTTGTAGGCTTTGTGCATGTTTCACATCTTTGCTTAAGTGTTAAAAAGTAGGTTTTCTTTGACAAGTTTTGCTTCTCTGTTAAGATTCTTTTTGAAATGTGATTTCCTTAAATGTTAGAAGTAGTTTTAGCAAACTATAGTCAGTATTGTTGAAATAATGTCTTTAAATACACGTACAGATTAAAATGAATGATCACAACATTTTTAGTCATATTATTGCTATACACTTTCCCTGTTACAAACTTTGTATTCATTCTTATTGTAAGATAATTTACTGCACTCTTTTAATCTCTTAATGATTCATCAGCCTGTCAGCAAAATATATATTTTAGTTTAAGCCAGGTTTAGCCAAAACCAGAGATTTCATTGCAAAATCCTTTAGATGTTTTCATTACCCACCCACTTCTCATGTGTTGAGTCAAAGATGACAGACTAATTGCTTTAGTGAATAGAAGAGTATGTCAAGCAACAGAAATTGACATTTAAGGTCTGTACATTTTTCTCTATAATGTTCTCAGTCAAGTCTGAGGCCAAAGACTATTTTCAGATTTTAGCAACAGAGATGTTAAGTACCTCCATATAATGTATAATATATTGTAGTATTTCTTCTTTTGACACATGTTGGTTTCATCAAAGACTACACGAGTTCATGTAGGTCCTTTTTTTTAAAATCCGAAATCAACAGTCTGATTTTTTTTTTTTTAGGTCTGAAAATGTTTAAAATACAACTTTGATCGCTCCTAAAAATTATTTGATCATAAAGTTAGGGTTACTTTTATAGAGTTTAATTGACGTAATGGTCCCTGATTCTGAGAAGTAAAACCATCAAGGATGGTCAGGACTTAATATGCACTGGCAGATTGCATTGGAAGGCCCTTAACACCCTCTTTCATCAAGAGAGAATTGAGGCGGTTTAAGTCTGAAATATAACATGGGTATAAATCAAACAAGAAAGGCCAAGTCATTGGAGATTAAATGCATCTTAAATAGCAGTCATAATGTCCTCAAGCTATTGGAATGTGCAAAAACCCTGAGAAAAATTACCAAGGAACTGGACCTTGAGTTGAGTTTTTAAAGGTCTTTTTTTTCATTGTGGTAGAGGTCTCTTCTCTAACAGAGTCCTTTTGATACACATAATTGCATAACTTGAGTCACTACTGACAATAGATTACATAAATCAGCTGGGGAAGGCAACTGGGGCTCATTTGGCAGATGGAACATGACTAGCAGCACATCACAAAGTCGAGCTGTTGAAAGTTTTATTTATTTGCCCTACTATTTATAGTCTTATGTGTAGTTTGTCTTAGTTAAACAGTTAAGTAGAAGTCATGTTCTGATAAAGTAGCCCTGAGTCTTGACACCCACAGCCATATTTTGTAGAGCAGTGGCTGTTTTGGAATTTGTTTACAAGTGCAGAGTTGAACGACCACAACACTGTTGGCTAAATGGAAAGTCCATCCATGTGGCCTGGTTTGAACAAGGCATTGTATTGTGGCTCAGGGGAGGTGGCAGTGCAGTCCAACACAAAGTGGACCAGTCTGTTTGGCAGCAGTGCAAAAAATCAGTGTTGCCTGTACAGTGGCTGTGAAGGGGGCAGAGTTATACTGCAGACGCAGGAAACATCCCCAGGTTCACATGAAGAAAATCATTTTCAGTTACAGAGATTTCAACAGAAAAAAGAGAATAAGAACCCCAAAAAAGTTATAAATTCTTTTAAAAGCCTACCCTAAAAACTCACAGTATACGATGATCATCAACAACAAAATTACTTTTGAGGTGTGGTACAAAAATGTTCGACTGAATTTTCACATATTATGAAAATCAGTTTCCTATTATGTAAAGAAAGTGGAGGTTTTAACAGGTGGATCTGAGCAGCTGATGTACATCTCTAAATACAGCAGCCCTGTCAGGATGGCTTAATATGGGAGATCATTGGTGTTGAAAGGGATCATGTGATTGCTTAGAACATCTTGGAAACTCTGCGGCCTCCAGGTTAACCAGGGGCCACATGACCTAGTAGGGTGACTCTACTTTCTTATATCCACTGTGGATGAAGAGTTTAAGTTACCTAATCAAGTGTGATATTGTGTAATAATCTGATTAACTTCTAATATGTTGTAATGCAGCATATGTCATTGATCACAAAAATGAATACAAGTGTTCTTTAGCTCACTTTGGTCAGTTGCTTTCTGCTGTATTAGCTTTGTTGTTGTTTTTTTAATAAGTTAAGTTTGACTTAATTCCTCCTCACAAATCACAGAGTTGCCTCAATCCTTTCCATAAATACCAATCTTCTGGTTCACTTTGTATAGACTTAGAAACTTTTAATGACATAATTTATTATTACTGTGTTACTACATTTTTCTTTGCTGCTTTTTTTTTTTTTTTTTAAATGTCAGTTTTGTTAGTTTTTTTTAATGACACTCTTGTTAAAGATGCTGCTTGGGAGGATCATGGTATGCTTTACAGTTGTAAAATCTTTTAATGGACTGAATTACATTAGTGAATAAACTGATTTATCAGTTACCCTCTTCAGATGGTGAGTGTTGCTGCTCAGTATGTGCAGTGCATGTGTTTTGATTTGACTTGATGTGGTACCATCTAAATTGGAACAGCTCATTATATTTTTATTGTACTTGACACGACCAAATGTTTATGATGCTCAGGAAAAATTAGTTATTGTTTTGTACCCCACTGTTTTTTGAAAATCACACATTAAATTGTATTTGCCATTATTGTACTTTTGAGTGATGCTCCAGAGTGCAGGATTAATCATCAGATTTCCTTGTATGATTTTTTTTTTTTTTAAAGAAATGACAAAACTTTACAGTATTCAGAATACCTACAGCCCAAGGTTTTGTGATATGGTCAGATACCAGTGAATAGATAACATGACACAACCAAGACATAAAGAAAACATTTATTCATTTAATTTGATTCCATGAGGTAATTTTGTCAGCATAATCTAATAAACACTCTCAAAAAGAATTATTTTTTTTTCCGCCATGGACCTGTATAGCAAGTCATATAACCTTGCTATATAAATCACATCTGACATTCAGTAACCATAGCAACATATGGTTACTTTCTAGTTTCAGTAAAGTTGTCTTTCCTTTGCTGCTTCATTTGTCCATTTAGATTACATTGCCTGCATAATGGCAACTTTTAGTGATTAAGAGCAGCATGTGAACAGTGAATATCCCATCCATATGAATCTTCATTATTATTATTTTTTCATGGCGCAGTGCATGAATGCTTGGGCTGCAAAAACAAGGCCTCGCTGAATAATAAAATGCATGGAATACAGTGTCTGTGATGTATATGACTTCCCTCCTTTTTCTTCTTCACTGCCTCGATGATGCAGACAAAAGGGTAGTCCTGGGCTCCGACAAGCCCTGTGAGGGTGTAGCAACATCCCTTCGCTTTCCTTCTCAACCTGGCTCTTTCTCACCTGGAAATTACGGAAGTCAAGCAGGACCATCAGATGACCAACCAGACTCACCCATAAAGACATCTCCTGTTTCAGAGCGAATTAAGGCACTGGAAGCTCTTGCAGCGAAAAAAAAGGAGCCTGACTTTAGAAGCGATGGAGGTTTTTCTCACTATAGAGATCGACATCATGAGAAATTTTCCACTGAGACCCCAAAAATTTCCAATGAAACTCACAAAATTTTCACTGAGATCCAGAAATCACCTGCTGAGACCCAAAAAACTCACATTGAGACACAAAAAAGTCCCTTTGAGACCCCAAAAGCGCCCCCTGAGAAAACTGTTGAGAAAAAAGGGGGCTCTACTGATCTTGACTCCCCTGAATCTCCCTTTGAGGTTCTTGGAGATTTAAGACAAGTGAATGAATTTGAAGAAACAGAGGAGTGGATGAAGACCCATTTACCTCCAGTTCCAGACTTTGATCCTGTACATTTAATCAAAGGATCCTCAGTTTCAGCAAGTGTTCCCTCAAAAGATGCAAAGGGGGCTGATATTATTATCCCTGATGCTCCTGAGGCTTTTGCTGGTGTCCCTGATGCTTTCATGGACTCTCCTGCTGCAGCACAAAAACTAAAAGATGAGTTAATTGATCCACACAATCAGCCAAGTGCTGAGGAGGATTTTGACCTTAGCTTTTTGCCAACAGCCTACGTGTGGGATCAGCAGGATAAATCTGGTCAGCATCCAACCAATCTTGATCAAGTAGTTCCTGCTTCACCTGCTCCTCCTGCAGGCTTTGGATCCCCATCTCCTCCTGCTTCCCCACTTGTGGACAAGGAGTCAAAACAGAATTTGGATGACCAGAAGAGCATTTTGACAGGAGATCTAGAGCCTCCAGAGACAAGTGAGGTTGACAGCTCAGGGGAGTCGGATGATACTGTTATTGAAGATGGTGTCACTGTTTCTGCCTCAGTTCCACCTCCACCTTCTGACACAGTAGTTTCAAATGATCACACCACCACATCAGCCTCCCCTGCCTCAAATCCCCCCACAGAGGTAAAGGAAGCATCATCAGCAAAGTCTGAGAGGAAGCTAATGCAGGTTCCAACAATCAATGTTATTGAGACTGATGAGCCAAATTACAGTGATGAGGAGATGGAAATGGAGCTTGAGCCAGAAGAAGATGATGATTACGAGGTTGTAAAGGACCCCTCTAAAAAGACTGCAGACACAGCAGAACCAGTACCAGATGATGGAAAAGCTGAACCGCCCAAGGCACGGCCCTTAGAAACAGAATTCATGGAAGGTTACTCGCCTCCCTCCTCACCTGTGGACTCTGATGTAGAATATTCTCCGAAACACAAGATGCCAAGATCTCAACCTGAAGCAGATCGGGAGTCGACTTCAAAACTAGAATCTCAATCCAGTCCAACTGTTTCGCATGACTCAACAAATGAATTTTTCAAAACACAAATTGAGGAACTCCCAAATACTGCTACAAAAATAAAAGAGCCTCCTGTCAATGAAGATGTGGACTTTCCAGACAATGATGATGAGTGGTCAGATGAGGCACAAGATATTTTGGTTAAGCCCTCCAATGCCATCCCAAATCCATATAATCTGTCCAACATGGATGAAAAGATTACTCTACCTGGGAAAGAAGCATGTACTGAGGCTGTTAAAACTAGCTTTATGCAAGATGATATATATGACAGACAATCATTTGACTATGATTATGATGGAGTCTCTTCCTTGGATGACCCTGATGAAAGAGAGTCATATAACCCCAAGGACCAACTTCCTCCAGATCCCTATCAAATCCACAGTGAAGCAAGCAGCAGACAACAAAATCTGGACAAATTCATTTCGCAGAATGATGATGGGGTTGATCAACCTGTTTCGAAAATATATCCGCAAGATCCATATTCCTCATTCCAAAGTGAGCCATTAAGCAACATCAAGGAGACAAAGGAGAAGAAAACTGACATTGACAAAAATAGCAACTCAATCTTAACACAAGAAATTAAGTCACAGATTCAGAAGACCACAAAATCATCTGACCTTATGTGTGACATGACAACCAGCCAAGAAACCATTGATGAGTCTGTGTCTGGACCAACAGACAGCTTTGTGGAGTTCATGCGGGAGTGCCTGAAATCACGGCAGGATGAAGACGCTGACAATATGGAGCATGATATTTCCCAAAAGAGTGACTTCTCAACAACCACTGTCCAGTCCCCTCCAACCATGGTGATGGATCTTGAGCAGGAACAGCTCACGATCAGTGCACTCAAAGAGTTGGGTAGCAGTCAAGAGGAGGAGGAGGAGGAGGAGGCAGACAAAGCAGGCCCTGATGCTGGATCCATGCAGCAGTCTTCCAGTACCTCAGTTTCTAACCCTCCATGCACTCAGAGCAACGTTACATTCGACAACACATATTCCAGAGAGGTAGAAGCCATCGATGAATGGGTGGCAGAAGCGTATCATCTTGCTGAGCATGTCTTGACAGCAATACTAACCCACTTATCAGGTAACCTTTTCTTTCCAGGCAGTAGGCCTACTAATCATATGTAGTCACCTCAACATTTTTTGTCTTTGTGAAAGTTGCTTGTGTTTGTCTCTGAAAAGTTTGGAAAGCATAAGCTATTTTAGCCCAGAAAGCCATTGCATTCTTAAAAGCTCTTCTGCAAAATGTGTTGCATTTGAATGAAAATAGAAAAAGTGGTCCTCTTTATCTTCTGTACAAGCACATGACATTGTGTCAGACCTAAGTCAAAAAATACAAAAACATTTCCCCCAGATAGTCAGCTCATTGACAAATGATCATGATGCCATTTCCAAAAGTTTATTTTTTTTTTAATACCTCTGAATACTTGGTGAACTACCATATATTGCATAGCTAGGTTCCTATTTTTACTTGACACAAAGAAATTGTACTAGATGAGAATGAAGGCAATTTATGAGCTATGCTCTACAACCTGTTCCCCACCACTTCTTTTGACCACATTTAAAAGAAGATTAAAGTGTGTTCTTCACATCATTCTCAAATAATTTTGTCTTTTAGCTGTCTGATGCTTTTGGAATGATGATGTATCCAAGTAGTTATAGTAGGGCATAACCTTATTTCACTCTAGTCTCAGAGCTGACCTCTGGCGGAGATATAGATACTCTTGTGGATTCAGATGATGATGACTGCACAACTTTAAACCTATGTAAACCTGCAAATTATCACAGCATGACCTCAAATGTGCAACCTCAAATGTCAGGAAAACAGTTGGGTAATTGGAGTAAGTGTAGTAGTGTCACAATGTTCAGATGCGTGATCCACTAAGAAATACCACAGATAGCTTTGCGTGGGGAGGCACACAGTAATTTTTTTTTTTCACTGTAAAAATGACAAAGAACTTGAAATGCAAAGATATTAACCAATACTTGTATTTCTTGAAAATACAAGAAAAAATTTTTTTAATTAACAAAAATAAAAAATTGATGATGCATATCTTTATGTATCTCATGCATCTATAGAGCTATATACAGAATGTGATATAATTTTTTCCAAATAGCTGTATAGCCTGCTGGTGTCACATTAATTGTACAGGCCCCTTTCATCTGGTCATCCTTGTCTTTTAGATTTTGTCCCATTCCTGCCCTCTGTCCTTTAGACCTCTGCAGTGTTCCTTTGACAGTGGCTGGGGGTGGGGGTTTAAATATGGCGCCCTAGTCTTCACTTTCAAGAACCTTGAAAGTCATGCGCTACAGTCAGTCCAAAGTGTCGGGTTTCTGTCTTGATGCATCTTTGCACAGCACACTTGAGAAAAAACCATAACTTGATAAGGCATGTGCATAGCCAAAGTGTTCAGGAAAAAAATGCACCTATAAAACCAGCCTTTAGTATTTTCCTGTATGTTAACTGTCTCTTGATTGATATGGATAGGTAGATGGGTGGATAGAAGGATGGCTAGATTGTTTACTTATTTACTTGATGAACTTTTTAATTCCAGAGTATATAAGGCTTCCATTAGCGTATATGTACGCAAAGACAAAGAATTACGATGAATGAAAATAGTAGTAAACAAAATAACACTGAGGACTAACTAAATTACAATGAAGAATTCTCAACACTAGAACGAACACAGAAATACCTTTTTAATAATAGTAAATAATTGCACAAATGCTATCAGAGTTGAAGACCTTCTTATTCAGACTCTGTTACGTCTTGAATATGCAAGCTTCAACAAACCAGCCTGTTCTCCTGCATCATGGCTTCAAGCAATCATTTCTATGGCGTCGTCCTGAAAAGTTGTCCAGAGCAAGCGCAAAGTTGTGAAAGGTGTTAAATTTCAGGAGTTACAGCAGCCTGTTCTGCAGAACCCACCCCCTGTGCCTGCTCTGTGCAAACATGATCTCCATTTTACACACACACACAGACACACACACACACACAGAGGCTGGTATGCAGACAGTAATCCTGACACATTCAATGGTACGTCTACATGTGTTGCATACTTTAACTTGGAGCTGGCCCACAACCAAACTGGTTGTGGCCGCTGCAGCAACCTGAGACTGTGCAGAAGGGGCATAAAGGGGGCACAGTAATTGTTTTGTGCAGCTCGATTTAAAGCACACAATGTTCTTTTTTTCAGATTGTTACATTAATAACATAATGTTGAAGAAGGAGCTGTTGTGTGTCCTGTTCTACAGAAAAGTCATGTTTTTCCTTCCTCCCCCTCAAGCCATGAGCTTGTGCTATTTTTGTGCTTCTCTGCAGTGCTGCTCCACAACTCAGTAGGTTATTAGGCGGGGTACACTTTGCTAGGTGACTTCATTTCAGTGGGTGTGCCTGTTGTCATGCTGGCTATGCCTGATCTTTGCTGCATTGGCCATGCCACTCTTTGTCAAATAGCCTCCTCCCCTTTGTAGAAACCACTACTGCTATCTGTCAGTGAAAATCACAGCATTTCTTTGTGGGCTACCTATAATACCAGGCTTGTCAAGTATTGAGGCTCAGAGATTGGCTTAAATCAAACAGTCCATTTGTTTCCAGCTTTATGCTAATCCCTTGTCAAGATTGGAGGAATTAAGGTAAAGGTCATGTGACTCAAGCTAAGTCAGTGTGTGTGTGTGTGTGAGCTTGTTATTTAACTTTCCATTAAACTGAATGAGTCACAGAAATGGAGCAAAGTTTGAATATACAGGCTTGTTCAGTCACTTTTCACACAGCTCATAATATGACTCCAAACTGAAAGTGGTCGTTGGTATTCTGTATTGTGTCCTTTCCGATAATTAGGTTTGGGTCAGCTGGTAGATGTTTAGTGTCTAATTAAAACTAATTACTGATGGCCACATTGTCATTTATATTCCCTTTAATAAGGGCACATGTTAAATGAGGAAAGTTGGTGCGTCTACTAAGAACAGAGGCAGTTTTTAGATTATGTAGAGCAACCCATTCAAACATTTTCAATAGGATTGTTGATACTGATACCTTGGCTTTGATACTGGTTCCTAAAATATTCATTTTAACAAAGAGAAAAAATGTAAACCTGTTCTCCATAGTCTGGTTTAACTTCAGTTGACAGTTTCAACTCAATAGTTTTGTTTCTCTGAAGCATTTTCACACTCAAAGCAGTTGGTGAACATAAAAAGTAAGTCATGACTTGAAGTTGTCTGGTAATGTGATGTACTGAATGAGTGCATGTGTGCTGCATTGTGATGGACTGGCATCATGGCCAGGGTACCCATTGTTAGCTGGGTTAGGCCGCTGGTACCCATGCAACCGAAACAAGGACTAGGTGGTTCAGAAAATGAATGAATGGAAGGGTTTGCTGCATTGAGATTTACTCCTTAGGTACTGAAATTTGGTGTCAAACAAAAAATATTTTTGTTGCCATAAAAATGTCAAAGTTAGAACCCAGCCCTGGGAAAAAAAAGTGTAGACGAGCTTCTCTACAGAATTCTGTAGATCATTAATGGAGATGATACCAGAGGTCTAAAGCAGTGTGGTGACTTTACCTGGATGAGGAATTTTATGCTGCCAATTCAGTCACTTTATTTATTTATTTTTAATTTTGTTTTTATTAGAAAAGGAACAAGAAATCTCATCATAAACATTCAAACATACAATGTATATTAGAATCCTTTTAAATTTCTTTTAAAGGTAACATGAACCTTGAAGATTGATATTAAAGTCCCATGAATATCCCTCCAACATTGGTGCCTCTTGGGGCAGTCCCAAAACACATAATGATTGGCTTCCTTTGATCCACACTGTCTCCAACACGCAGAAGAACAACCACCTCTGTATTTACCCTGATGGGGTGTCTTAAAAAATCTAACCACATTTTTCCAACAATGTTCTCTCCATTCTAACGAATTTGTAGAAGACCACTGAAACTGGCAGATTTCTTCCCATTTCTCATCCGAAATTCTTATTCCTGCTTCATTTTCCCACTTTTTTTGGATATGGAGAGTATTATCGTTTCTTGCCAGCATTAACACATTATATAACGGAGAGGTGGCCCTCTTTAGTGTGGAGCTATAAGCTTGTTTTAAGATTTTGTAACAGATTCAGTTGGTGATAAGGTTGTGACATTTACATTCTTTATTAAAATGATCACGTATTTGGAGGAACCTGAAAAAGTCATTCTGTTCTAAACCATATTTGGTTTGTAGGGCCTGAAAACTTTGTAAAGTCCCCTTATGTGTAAAAGATAGGTATGTTGTAAGTAGGGGTGTAAATAATAGTCGTTTTGTATCAATGCATCGAAGAATCGAATCGAATCGTGGGGCATTCCCCAGTTTCGAAAATAATCGATTTACAC
>JAPTGW010000011.1:9316104-9327260 GCA_029814545.1 Apogonichthyoides opercularis
CCTGTGGAGTTGAATTAATGAAGAATTCAGACCCAAGCAGAGCATTTACAGTTTATGGAGACCACAAGGAAATGTTTGAAAATGCAGAATTCCATTTAAAAAAGCAAAATATCACTTCTTTAAGTGTCTGTAAAGGGACAGGAATCAGTTTTTAGTGGCTATCAGCTTGTCTTTGAATTGTCATGGAAGCCTGTCTGACTAGCTTAAGTAAGACCTCCACACCCAGAGCAAACAATATTTACTAATCTCCTACAGTGTTTCCACATGCTATATAATCTTAATACCAATTGAATATTCTGTATTGTTGCTGAACATGACATATTGTATTAGAGCAAGAATGGTGCTTTTAATCAGCAATGGCTGTCGAATAGCTTTTGGATTCATACCAAAGCATGTGGAATGTAACAATGAAAAAGTCATCCATCATATTTTTATGTTTGCACTGAAGTCCATAAGTGACTGTGCTGTTTTGTGTCGTGTTTGAAGTATTGTCAGTTAGGCTGTGAAACGTGGCAGGTCTCAATTTCCGATGACACAAGAATAGCACTAGCATTGAGCAATTCTCTCAGCTGTCTTTGCTGTGTGTCACATTCATATGATGGTGTTTTTCTCCTGAGTTGTCGGGTAGAGGATGGGGGGTGTGTTTTTAACTTTGGCAGAAGGTATAGATATCAAACTGAATAGAAGGTCTGTGAAATGATATATGCTAAAACATTGTCGAATATTCTTGGTTATAATGTCATAATGTTTCCTGTAAATTTCTTTCAGGGATTTTATGTAGGTTGTGCAGTAATCTTTTAGTGCTGATCTAAAGAAGTCTGATTTCTGCCAAATTTTAGAACTTGCAATAAACAAAATAAGTAAGCAAGTAATTCTTTGGCATTGTTTATAGAGGCTGTACTGTAATGTAAATGATCTGAATAATAAACACATATTTTCAGTGCAGGATCAACCTGCCCTTTTGCCCTGAAGAAAAAGAAGTCACTTTGGGACCACAAACTTGTTTTTGTTCCAAAGAAATTCCAGATATTCACCAACTACAGCTTGTCTTGTTTGAGGGATTTAGGGCTGTAACAGAGTACAAGAAAGAACAGTTTTTATTAAATCAAATGGAATATTAAGAAATCTAAAGGTTACTATTCAGGTATGTTCCCTTGTTTACTGATTAAACCAAAAATAAATAAGCTTTGTTAACAGCCATGTTTTAATAAATCTGTTCTGCTTTGTGTTTCTTTTAAAAATCTTTTAAGTCCCAATCTGGAAAAAGAGCAAGTTCTGAGGCCTTTGCAGTGTTGGATGCACATATTCGTATACCATTTTCATATTTTCTAACAGTTTTAGATCAAACGGTGTGTTCTTAAGGGGTTAAAAGCAGAAATGATGACGGAAAAGACATGCACATATCACTGTCCCGTCAGGTGGGCACTTGATCATAAACATCTAGTAGAGTAGACATTAGATTTGCACACCAAATGGCTCCTACTGAAGGATTCTGGGCACTTCTCAAGTCTGAAGAAGAACTATTTGATGTTTAGTTTATCTATTTTTGACTTCTTGTGATGTTAACACATAGTGAAAACACTGCAGTGTGTGAAAAACACAATTCAACTATTGAGACATTTTTGCACAGGGGTAAAACAGGATTTTCCTTTAGTCCTGTCAGGCTATATTGTGCTGTGTTGTGCATGTTCCTGTGTATCTCATTAAATTAATAATTGACATCAGAAAGTTCCCAGCCTGTTCTCAGCTCCCAACACTGCTCTGTTTGTATCAGTTGAGATACTGTATGTGCTGTGACTTCAGAAATGTGCTCATTGCTCTGACCTGATTGTTTTTTTGGTTTTGTTTTTTTTTTTAGTGACTATCTGTTCAAGCTCCTGCTCATTGGAGACTCTGGTGTAGGAAAGTCCTGTCTTCTGCTTCGTTTTGCTGTAAGTACTTCTGTATTGTCCTCTAAAACACATTTACTGTCAGGCTCCAAATGTCTTTTTTCCAACTGCAGCCTTTGGTCTTTTCTCGCTTTGGTCTTGGCCTGACTCAGTCCTGTTTCCTTGTCTTCATCTCCCTCCTTCTCTGCAGGATGACACCTACACAGAGAGCTACATCAGCACCATTGGAGTGGACTTTAAGATCCGCACCATTGAACTAGATGGCAAGACCATCAAACTGCAGATTGTAAGTACATACACATACACACAAAATACTCTGTAAACCCCCCACCTGAGCCTGGGCTAAGATCCAGCCATTGTTATTAAAACACGAGAGGCTTGTTGTGCGTGAGCGCATTTTGCATTTAGACCAGTGTGTAACTGGATCCTGTTTTAGTTAACAGCCTAGCCAGTGCCACTGTTAAGACAACCAGTTTGATAAGCTGCTCTGCTGCAAACACAACTGAAACCACACCACTCATTGTATTTTTATTTTCAGTTTTTCCTGGTTAGTCACACTCATTACACGTGTGTTGCTTTGTTATTGGAATCTGCCTTTTAAGACCTTTCAAAAATCTGTTGTTACTTCTACCCAGTCTGGTGGATGTAAATATTTAAAAACAGCTTGAAGTATTAAGTTTCATTACTTTTCTTCCTGTGACACACACTACACACACACAGTTGTTGTAAGGTTTCGTACAAGGTACCTGTGCGGTTGATTTGTTTTTTTTTCAGGCTAGTATTCGTTACTAAGATCCTTCTATTATATATTGCAACCCATGTTATTAGACCAGTAAGCTTAAATTTTTATGCAATCATTTATCAAGATTGACTTTATTGTCATTCAGACACAATACCAACACAGATATAGTGCAGAATGAAATTATATTTCATTGGCTTTTACCTAGACATGAGGAATATAAAAACACCTTAGCAGCCAAAAATATATAGCAGCAGCTTACAAGCAATAATGTCATATAATGTGCTTTCAATGGGTGTCCCAAGTCCTGACTCTCCAAATTTCAACTTGTGAAAACAATACTTATAGAATTTTTGCAGAATTTAGTTAGTGTTTTAAAAAGTACTTCATGATGTTTCATGTGCAGTTCAAGTTCAGGGTGGTGATTATAGAGACCCATCAGAGCCAAAGAAGTGCACATTAGAATACATTTATTTTAACAGATGTCCGATTTAAAACAAACAAACAAAAACAGACAAGCAAAATAAAAGTAAAAATGCTGAACAGTGGATCCAGTAATTGTTTGCCTTCCATTAGGTTATGCATTTATCACAAATTCAGGGATTTTCAAAATAGGCAGAAATAGATTTTTGTCTCCCTAACCTTAGAGTTAGTCTTTTTCTTTTTTTTTTTATAAGCTGTCCTACTCTGTACAAACACAATATGTGTTATGGCCAAAGAATACAGTTTAGATTACTTGATACTTGGGTCTGATTCATTATTTTAACCAGTTGTCCCCCTTTCAATACAAACAACAAAAACATAATTTCTTGGGGCTTTGTAAGGATTTGAAGAAGGAAAGAAAAGACGAGGCAGAATTTTGTAACTTTTTAGTACTCTAGTGTCTTGACTTTTTGTCCTTGTATTTCTGCCTCTCTTCCAGTGGGACACCGCAGGCCAGGAGAGGTTTCGAACCATTACCTCCAGTTATTACCGTGGAGCCCACGGCATCATAGTTGTATATGATGTGACAGATCAGGTGGGGCAGCAGTCCAGAGTGATTTCTATTGAAGAAAAGGGGAAAGGAAATAGCTTTGTTGGCACAATGAAATTAAGGCTTAAATGTACTTGTTGCCGTTTGGTGCTCTGACTCAGGCATTCATTTCTGTCTGTGTCTTTAGCCTCATAGTTGTCATGCTAATATTCTTCTCATTAAACAGGAGTCGTATAACAATGTCAAGCAGTGGCTACAGGAAATTGACCGCTATGCCAGCGAAAATGTCAACAAGCTCCTAGTGGGAAACAAGTGTGACCTAACCACTAAAAAAGTAGTGGACTATACAACAGCTAAGGTATGAGACCAGTGTGTTTATTACTATGTAAATGGTTGACTGTTTTGCTTTTGTCAGACATGGATGCTCATTTTACTGCTTTTCACTCTAAATTTCATGATAAAAGCTGGGTTAGACAAACTTGTGTATTGTCTTATATGGTAAACCCAGTGTAACAGTGTATTACATTCAGACAGCATTAAATCGCTGAGTCATGCCATAATGACGAGTGTTTAACAAAAGCCTAACATAAGCCTCTTCACAATAAAGACTTGGTTCTTGCTGCAGTGGAAGGAAGTGGGGCCTAGTTATTAGTTTCAGTAAATACGATAAGGATTAGGAGCAAAACTGACTGTGTCACACATACCATTTGGCACATAAAGCAGAACATATGCAGTACTTTGCCTCAGGAATGAGTGGTATATTCATATATTTTCAAAGCTGCTGATGAAAAAAATGAATTGTTTTCACACTGTTCAGTGTACAGCCTGTTACCTATTTTGTGAAGTCTAGTGACAGTTTTTATTTTCCACTCAAATATCTTTGCCCAGATGTTTGCACATGTGGTCTGTTTGCAAGTAATGATTAACTTTAAGCCATCCATTTCTAGGGCCTACATGTGGAATATGTTAAGCAAAACTAATGTATTTTAATCGAAATATTATGTGTGATTAAGAAATGCAATTAACACAGCTGTCTTTTGTTTACTTCCTGTGGTTACTGATCAGTAACCAGTTTCACTAGAAGTAGGAATGTACCATTCTTACATGAATGTACCATTCCTCCTGGTGAGTCAACTTATTAGTAGTTCACTCAGTGTAGGAAACTAGGTACTAGTGACCATCAATGACCACAGGAAAAGCAAAGGCACAGTTTACAGTTTTTACAGTTTAGATTGAGAGCCGGTCCACACAACAATGAAATTATGCCAATCTGTAAAAGTTTAATATCATTTTGGCTTTTCGTCCACATGACAACGGTGTTGTTGGTGCCCTGAAACGGTATTTTTTGATAGCGGGTTCCAGAGCAGAAAAATCTCATGACGTCGCCCTCGCTTTGCTGTGTAGATGGGTAAAATGCCACTTTTTGGAAAAGATGACACCATACCATGTGACCAGAAGAAGAAAACCCCAGACATAGCAACAACAACAACAATGATGGATTACAGAGTTGTGTTTGTGCTGCAGGCGCTGTTTGTATTTTATTAATTTACTAACACGACTACAACAAATCCTAGTAATGCTGGATCAACTGGACGACCAGCAGAGACTCATAAACAGATAGATGCATGCATCAGATACTTTTAAATCCACCACGGTGTCCTGCTAGAAGGCGACCCGGACCGCTCTTCTGTGATTTTTTTTTTTTTTTTTTTTAGTGTATCCTGCAGCTCTGTCTGTGTTTGTGTACAGTGCTACATGTAGGTGTGGTATATGTATTGTACCGTTTTAACCCAGTTTTCCCATTTCCATCTGGACGCTGATATTTCTTGAAATAATACGTGTGTGGACACAAAATGGTTAGAATCTGCAAAAGAAAAATACCGCAAGCATTGTCGTCTGGACGTAGCCTGAGTGAATTACTAACAAGTTGAGTACATAGTAGACATGTCTCAGTAGTGTAGTGGGAACGTAATTTTTTTGTGAATCTCCCAGCTTTTCAGTAGCTTAGAGAGGAGAGGAGAATTCTGGCTTTCCCCTGATTTAAATTCCGGTTTTTCCCCTCATTCCTGCCTGCTGTTATTATAATCACATTAACATTTGTAATTAAACAATATGAATCGTCCATGTGTTTCTAATCACTGCTTGTATATAGCTTGCATGTCTTCAACTATTAATTTCCTCTTTTGGTTTCTGGCAGGAGTTTGCTGACTCTCTGGCAATCCCCTTCCTTGAGACAAGCGCCAAGAACGCAACAAACGTAGAGCAAGCTTTCATGACCATGGCTGCTGAGATCAAGAAGCGCATGGGCCCCGGGGCCACAGCTGGCGGCGACAAGCCCAACCTAAAAATCGAGAGCACCCCTGTCAGGCAGTCCGGTGGGGGCTGCTGTTAAAGGATCTCTCACCGCCCCAACCATCACCTCCACCATCTCCACTGAAATCTCCCTGTCTTCTCCTTCTGTGTTCCTTCTTGTCATTTCTGTCATGTTCAAAGCCTGAAGCCCACATCCAGCTCCATGAGCCTGCCTGGAGGAATGGGGACGTACACATGCGTAAACTCCTGGTGTTTTCAGATCACAGGATGGATCGAAACCTGGAAAAGGTTAATTATCAGCTGTACACCCACCAAACAAACAAGAGAGAGAGAAGAAAACAAAAAAGCATCAGTGGGTTGGTGATGGAGGCAGAGAAAAAGACAGAGGCAACTTTTACCTTCTGCCAAGAAGACAGAAAGAAAACAGATTCAGGGGAAGATTGGTATTGATTCAGTGTGGAATGGAGGCAGTGAAGATTAGGTTTAGATACCAGTGAGCTTATCTCAACACACACAAACACACACATATATATTCACACACAAAAACACGTAGACACTGTAATGGGGTGGCAGGGGTTAAAGAGATTTCAGCTTTTTGGCCTCACACTTTTCTCCTCAGGCTGTGTCTGTCTTTGCTGATCTCATCTCGATGCCACCCCCACCACCTTGCCCCAGCGCAAACTCTTCAAATTATTTACAAGACACACACACACGGATGCAGTGTGTTTGAGTCACGCACTGTCGATGCTGTGCACACAGTAAGACGTGACTCATCATCGCTATTTATTGATGAGTAACCAGGGAAAGCCCTTTCACTGAGCCGTCTGTCCATCCATCTTCCTCCTCCTCTGCTCTCACTTTCACTCTGAAAACCTCAGTACGCTTCAAACAAACCTGAGTTCGTACCACATCGTCACAAGGCACAAGAATCGGTTAGACTTTTTTTGTCTTTCATTTACCTGAACATGCAAAAAAAAATAGTCGTGAAAGAAACATCGGGCACTGTCCTATCACTGCATAAAGTGGGCGGTCCCTCTTCTAACAGTCAAATGGAGGTGTTTAGACGCTGCTCTATGATCTAACAGGAGTTTTGTTTGGAGCGTACTGATGCCCGGAGTGCCTTTTCACATTGCAAAGTGGTACCTTGTGAGCTAACCTTTAACCAGGACATCCATCTTTTTTCTGCTGTTTGCCTTTGTGGAATCATTTCTATTCCATCTGAGGGAGGATGTAGAAAAGTGACAGAGCGACACAGCTGATGTCTTTGAGTGCGAATGCTCGGGACTGATTTACATCAACTGAACCTGGCAATTCCAATGAGAAAAGGTGAAAAGATTCCTCTGTTACAAAAGCTGGTATGAACCGTCCTCAGTCTAATGACTTGATCACATGTTGGAAGAAAGAGTAGTAATTAAAAAAAAAAAAAAAAAAAATTAGGAGCACTTTATTATATAAAAGATGGGATTTATGTATTAAAAAAAAAGGAAAAAAGCTAGTTATTGGCAAATAATTGCCGACAAGGTGATACTGGACTTTGACACCGTCTCTGACTTTATTTCACCGAACGTTATTCTGATTACACGGGGAACTTTTGACCACAAATTTTGATCTAAAGTTGATAGTATTGTCTGAACTCTAATCCAAAATCGAAACAAACTCTGACACAATCTATTGAGATCTATTTGACTGACGCTGGCTGAGTTTGGTTATTTTGTTAAATATGAGCACGCCATGATGATAAAGGCATTCTACTGAGAACGACAGTAACCAAAACCCCCGATTTAATACCTGAGGTAGAGGAGGAGCGTTCTGTTAACTCTACATGTACATGTCAGAGCTGAGAGGGGTGGTTGTAATATGCAGTGTTAGGAAAAAGGGGACAATATTCTCCAATTTTCCAAGAATGACACTAAATATTACAGTGTGAACGCAGACGTAAAGGCCGGAATAGGGACTTACTCTGACACGCAAAAACAATTAGCAATATTCATCATTGATCTTACAAGTAGTGTTTTATTATTGTTGTGGTTTTATCGTCTTTAATTTCCTCATTGCTAACTTTTGGATGGAGGCGACCTGTACAGTGTGGCTAAACTCTCACGGTCAGGACTTAAGGAGGCTGGTGTTTGGATGTAGTTTCATTCATGCTTGTTTGCAGATGAAGCTGGGGTGGAGATGTACTGTTGTGTGTGTGTGTCGGCAGAGTGCGACAGGCTCTTACCAAATCTGCTGTTCCTTCCCTTGAATGCCTCTTCTGTTATGGTCGTGCTTCGTTCTTTAAGACAAGTTTGTCTCTGCCTCTGTTACAAATCCCTTTTATTCTTACTTAGAAAGCATTAAAACATTTCTTGACGTGTCCATAGTTTTGTGGACATAAAACAATGGGTTTGTTCCTGTATTTAAGTTGAAGTGTGAAGTCATAATGTCACTTAATCTCAACTTGAGGTCCATTTATTATCTTTCTCGAACCAATGCAGTCTTCAGCAAGTGCTACTGTCATACCAAATAACTCCTATTATTCTTGATTAAAACCCACTCCTGTAGATGAAATGCTAACTTAAATTCTAAACTTTGGTTTGACTTTGCAGCGTATTCTGGAGTATTTAATTGTCGTTCACTGTCCCTAATCCATCCTTAAAGTCCTCTGTTTTAATGTCATGGCTGTGTCATGAGATCTGGCCAAACGCCAAGACAAAACCAAGCGAGCAGACCTCCAGTGAGAACTTTGAACCAGAACGCTGATTCCTAGAAAGGGCAAACTGGAGTGAGCAGTTATTACTCTGACTACCCCAGTGGAACTCGGTCGTAGCCGAACACCGTGCATGCATCATGACCGCCAGCGGTTGGCATAGTAACACTGAAATCAGAGATCGGTATGAGGGAGGTTTCATGCGTGGAGCCCTGAGCTTATCCTGCTTCTCACAGTGGTGTTAGGTCTCAGCAGTATTTCCAAGGAACCTGGACGGAATGTGAGGGGGTAAAGAGCATCCACTGGTCCCATACAGGGGCCCCATAGCTGCAGCGATGAGCCAGCAGTCCAGGACTGGTATTTTAGACCAATGGTTCTCAACTGGTCCGGCTTCAGGACCCCCTATCACCCCTCAATAATAAGCTGCGACCCCAAATTGATAACAGTTAAACTTGTCAAATACATTTAATAAAAAGATGGTGTGTTTTGAACCTGAGATAAGTTTGAAAAAAACGCAAGACATGCTTAATGATAAACTAAACTGACCAGCAAGTGGTGACGCTAAATATAGAAATATTCCCTCTAACAATAAATAGGGTGCATTTTAACCCAAAACAAAACTGTGAGCTCGGTTGAAAATTAACAGTGCATTCAAGTCGCTTATTCAAGAATTAAACACACTGAGGTTTTTGTCCAGTGTAGGTCAAACCATATCTGATGTAGGCGTTGTCATACCTGAGTTTCACCATGATTTGAATAGAAACTTTTGGGTCTTCTTTTATGCTGTTTAATTCACATTACAGCACATTACTGCCACCTACTGTAGGGGAGTGTGAATGGGCGGCACACAGCTACATAAAAAAAATAAAGAGCATGATTGGTTTATTAACATTTTTTTGCTTAAAGGCCCATGACCCACTGAAAACAGGTTTGTGACCCACTTTTGGGTCACGGCACACCAGTTGAGAATCAATGAATTAGACCCATCTGTAGTATACCACCATCGTCACCTTTGCTCTTAGATTAGTTCGTTGATCAGAACAGTTGCACCAAAATCAGGTCCAGATTATTTTCGTGGTGCAGTATACTGTATAACATCTGTGTGCTTGTTTATGTCGGAGTCTGTTCTGTGTTGGGAGCTGGTCGTTTTGTTGTTGTTAGTCGACTCCATTTCTGAGCCAGCATTGTTCACTGTAGCTGCTGAGGAGAAGTGAGGCACTCAAAAGTCACTGAGGTGTTTTCTGGAAAATTCACTCTGTGTCCTTTTCGTAGAAATCAGCCTACAACCTGGCTGAAGAGTTAGTTCAAGTGATAAGTCCTGCTGCGGTCAGTAGCGTTATGGGTTTCAAACTGCTTTCAGAACTCGGCCTGTATATGCCATCAGGATATCTTGGTAACTGTTAAAATTCCTCAGCGTAAGAATTGTTTTTGACACAATCGTCCATATTTTTTGTTTGAGAAAGTCTTAATTTCCCCAGAGCTCACTGTAAATTAGTTCTTAAGATTGTTGAGAAGTACATGGTTTGCTGTGACCAATACAATAATGAAAAGTCTGATATCGAAGCCTTAGTCAAAATCTGTCTTTGTGAAACTGGTTCCAGAGCAGTAACCTTTTACCCTCTGGAAAATGCGATTTAACAACAGACGTAGTGTAACAGAAAAGCAGGACCTTCTGATAACCTGATGCTTGAGAGAAGCTACTGTACAGTCCTCCAGGCTATAGTCCGTACCATCCTGCGTGTTGTGTTTTGGAGGCTTCTGGAGGTTCAGGGACTGACTGGTCTGGGTTTGTCGACCGGATATGAACTCCCAAGTCTCCGCTCCAGCCAACCATGTCAGTGCATCTTGATGAATTCCTGGAGATCCGCCCTCTGCGTTGATCGATAAGGGCATTTCACTTTTGAGTTTTTTTTTTTTTTTTTTACTTGCACTCTTGGTTCTCTGCTCTGGAAAGACCTATCAGCTTTTCGGATACAGCGCGGCCTCAGTCAGGCTGAGACCGTGGAGCTGCAAAAAGTGCAATTTCAGTTCCTGAGTCCACATCAGGTTCTGTTTCTGAAGCTTCAGTGCTGATTGATGCAACGTTGGGAGGCGGCGTTTACTCGTGATCAGAGCGAAGCACAGATCTGAACACGGCATCACAGTAGGAGATGAGTCGTGTGTTTGTTGCCTTGTGTTGGCTTCAGTTTACACAGATGTATTTATAGCCTTGTTTTTCTGCTCTGTCATGCTAAACTGGAACGCTGCAGTTGGCTGGAATCTGTTTGGTTTTCAGCACCAAGGGGAAGGAAACAGTAGTTTGTGTGTGTGTATATGTGTGTGTTTGTGTACACGGGGTCAGGGTCATGTGTAACATTCCTGAGCTTTTTGGACACATGTTGGCATCCCAGCATCACGCCAGTCTCACTTGAGTAGATGCAGAACAAGCAGTCATCTGAAACTTAACAGTCACACATACACATACTGGTTGTTTTGCGCTCTTCAAGACTGATGTACTTTTTCTTTTTTAAATCTGTCTGTTTCCTGATTTTAATGTATTCATTGAATACTGCG
>JAPTGW010000011.1:10381122-10392333 GCA_029814545.1 Apogonichthyoides opercularis
ACCCCCCCCCCGCTCTCCTCTAGATGGCTCGTCCTGTCTTTCATAGACATTTTTGTGGTCATTCTTTCATACACCCACTTGTCCCCAAAGGACACCTCACCTCATACATTTCATCACATGAGAGTTCAAGTAATAGAGTGAAGAAAGATCGAGACTTCACAGAAGTGCACGTACAGCCTCCAGACATGCTTTATGTTTTACAGATGCTTATTTTTAGGTACTGTATCTACCATATAGTGTAAAAGTGCAAAAAATGGGTAATGCCTTTGCACTGGTCTACATAGTAGTGGTTCCTAGCCTTGGCTTCAGGACAGTACAAGGAGCCATTAGATAAATCAGAGGGATCATGAGCTGTAACACATTGAAATGGAACAGTTTAAGAAGGACGTAACACATTTGTTGTGCTCAAACACATAATTATTCAAATGCTAATAGAGGGTTGCAGGTCTGCAACACTTGGCTATCAAGGGTGAAAAGCCAAAAAGTTAAGTACAAGTGCCACAGGCAGTACATGCTCTAAATATAGAGCCTTATATGGCTCATATACAGTTTCTTTGCAATTATATTGTAAAAAGGAACAGATAGTACTGTCTGCCCACACACAAACACGCTGTTAAAACACTAAGTGAAAGGTTTTCACACCCTCACATTTACAATAATGATGTGTATCATCCAGGCATGTACAAACCTGCGCTAACTGCTTTCATAATAAAGCTGTACCACTCAGTGGATATTTACAAAATGACATCAAAACCCCACAAAAATAAACTTGTCTGAACATATTGTGCATCTACTCCCTTGGCAACAATTTATCAGAGATGTGTTGTATGACTCAGCAACCCTCCCCTTTCTTAGCACACACCTTGTGACACAAGTGCAGGAGTAGTTAGGAGTATTTTTACAAAGTTTTACACTTTCATGTGAGAGGAGGATGGTGCAAAACCAACTTCTACTCAAGGTTACTGAGTATGTAAAATCTGTTTCTTAGTAAAGTTACATTGCAGTTACTGTAATGACAACATCATTGCAATGATTAACACAATATTGTTCTGATACATGGACATTACTACTGTTGCTAAATCACTCCATATAGTGCACATTTCAGGGTCAGACAAAAAGCATTAAAATCTTTGCAAAGATTGTCTGTAAAGCTGCAAGAAAAACCAGTTTAATGTATTTTCTCCATTCTTTTTTTAATCTAGTATCAGCATGCATGTCACGGAAAGACTGAATGTCTGATTCAGGTGAATCACATATGCACCTGGCATTAAAAATGTATGTCTACGATGTATTTCTTCTTCCACTGCAAAACTGTCACATGCGTCACGTTTTCAGTCACATACCTTTAAAAATGACAGTTGAGTCAATAGTGTGTTTTTATACACACATGCTGAAATCTGGTCATTGTGAGTCAGTTGTAGAAGCTGATAAAGGAGACACTACATTCAGAGGTGTTTTAGGTGAGTGGTTCTTCAGATATTTCTTGGTTCATTTACACCTGGGTTTTCTGCGCTTCTGCTCCACCTGATTCCAATCTGATTTCTGTCCCTCTGTCGCCCCAACCCCCTTTCCCTGTATCCTTTGCTGCACCTTATCTCCCTCTTTCCATCTATCCAAATTTTCTTTATTGGCGTGACAGGGCTGGTGGTTGGCGACAGCCACCGTCACGGTGGAACAATGCATTGTGATGGTGATATTCATATGATAATGCCATCAGACTTAGCACTGCTGCAGATACATTTAAATGGCTGGTCTTTTTTCCTCTTTTCCCCTTCTGTATCTCTCCTTGTCTGACCATATGTATGGATTTCTGTGTGTTGACTTATCAAATGATTTTTAATGTGTTCTCTCTTTATGTTATGTCCCAACCTGCCACTTCACCACTCTGATTTTTCCTCCTTTTCTCTGTTCCAGCATGTCTTTCTCTTTTCCCCCTCTATCTTTTCTTCTCCCCTTTTCCCCTTAACACCATGTTGGCAATCACATTAAATCATTTTCATTCACATAGCTTCTGACAGTGTTTTTTTTTTTTTTTTTTTAAATTCTGCCCAGTTTGTAACTGCACTATGATTCTCTGTCTCTCTCTTTCCTTTCTCTCTGTCTGCCTCCTTTCTCATTTTTGCTCTTCGCCATGTTGGCAGGGCCCAATCTACCAGCTGATATCAGCATTCCCTGGCACTCTGCCAACTGGCAACACTGCAGGAGAGAAAGAAAGAGAGAGGGAGAGAATGAAAGAAAATTAGTGAATAATAGACGGAGGGAGGGAGGGAGAGAATGAGAGGGGGATGGGAGGAGTATGAATCAGAAAGAAAGACAGAGAGGAAAGAAAGACAGGGAGAGAAATAACAATAATGGTGGATTAAGAAAGGACTCTCTGTGCATGTGTACGTCTATGGTTGTGTGTGTCTGTGTGTGCATGTGATTGATATGGTGTGATATCCCTGTGAGTCATAGCTGAGCTAAAATGTCAAATGGCTACATGAGAATCTCTTTGTCATCCAGGCTCACTGACACACACATGCACACAAATCTAGCAGATCATATAAACACATATGTGACCATACAGCCGCACCAACACAAATATGGGTGACACACCTGCGAACACAGATGTTCCATTGTTTTGCCTCAATGATTGATGACCTTTTGTTTTGTTGTGGGTGCCTCTGCTGCTTCTCAACTCTACCAAATGACGGACAAAAACAGCCAATGTGCATAAATCCAGTCGAACTGATGCAAACTGCTGCGCACTCAAAATATTTGGGTGTGGGAGCATGCTTACCCAAATGCGTGAATGTTCAATATGCTTTATATCACACTTTAGTGCTGACGTTGTTATCTGGCGTGACAGTTTCAATACTACAGTAAATACAAATGAAGGGGAGACAAAAACCTCAGTCATACATTACTTCAACAAGTAACGAGTAAGCACTATACGAGTTAGACACCACACCCAAGCAATAAATACATTTAACAGATTTTAATACTGCATGAGCATGTGTTTATGCATCTGTGTATAGAGTCCTGATTTAAGCTAAAAGCTGCTACTGTATGAGTGGACAGGAAGGGTGTGTGGGGAAGTCAAAACATCGCGCGCCCATCCTGTTTGGGACAGTCTATGTCCTGTAGTGGTGCCCTTAACTTCTAAACACACACTGACACACACACACACAGATTTACACGGATGCACATTCACACTGCAGCTAATCATCCCATATGTGCTAGCAGTATGCTGAAATGCATTGTGAACACATGCAGGAGGCAGAACAGGTGCGCACCTGTTACACATTCAAACACATGATGCTTACACCTACACAGACTAAATGGAGATGAAATAAAGATCTGCTTTGTACTAAGCTTTTACATGCATTCAAGCATATTCAAATGATACTGTGATGACCATGCATTTGATTCTCTACTATTAGCATTTATGATGGAATACATTGAGGATTTCTCAGTGCTAATTGTTTTTTTGCCCTGTTTCATAAAAGCCTGCTACCTGCAGTTCATCAACAGTAACACAACCAGTTCATCTCAAGGTTTCAGCGAGACAGTTGTTTCAATAAAGTGCCAGTAACGATGAGTTTTCTTTTATAGACAAAAATCAAGAAATTGTTTGAGTATGCATAACCCCTATTTAATTCTTCTCCTTTCTTTTTACATTTTCCCCAGAAGATTAAAGGAGGTGGCTGCCGAAGTGTGTCCCCCCTCAGCAACGACACTAAAGAATGGCATAACATCACACACACAGCTGGTAATTATTCATTGTTCATATACAGACAGCATTCAGTCATATAAATAACATACTCATGCAATTTCAACATTCTCCTGTGGCTGCTTTCCAAATCTGGTCAAGGTCATTTTACTGTTAAGATAATTATGTGCAACATGCAAATGTAACCTTTCCTCTGGATTTTTAAAGTTTCAATTCAAAGTCCTAATCTAACTTCTCTGTATGTTTCTTTCCTTGTCTCTGTAATGATAGAGGATGGATTCTCCACCGGAGTGTGTGTTGTCTCTTTCTTGTGAGCAGCCCCAGTCTCCCCCAACACTGCCCTCTCTGGACCACAGTCCCCAGGCGTCTTCTCCTCACACCCAGCTCTCACTACCTGACAGCCCCATTGCCCTTCCCATTCACAGCCCTGAACCTTCCCCTCAGAGCCCAGACACTACGCCTTATTTCCCCCTCTCTCCCTTTCCCCTCCTCCAGGATACTAACACCAATCATCATGGTGTTGATGAAGACGATGATGAAGATGAAGAGCTGGATGGTGTTCCTTCATCCCCAACTCCAGCTGTTGCTCTGTTTCCAGGAGGAGGGGGACCAGAAGCTGGATGTAGCCCTGGTTTGGACTCCTCTCCTCCAGCCACCCCATCAGCACCACTCCTTGGGTTTGGGGCACTGGAACTGGCCCTTTCCTCGGGGCAGAGTGGAAACTGCAATGATGAGCTGGATCTCCAGCTGTTTCAGAAGGATACCGTTACCAGAGCGATACCTGGAGTTGGAGGGGTCTCCTCAGGCCCTGCGCTTAGATTTCCCTGCCATGTGTGTGGAAAGAGATTCAGATTCCAAAGTATTTTGTCTCTCCATGCCCGAGCTCACAGTCTGGACCGAGATCGCCGAGCTTCAGCCCTCTACCGGACTGGATTGCCCTCAACACCTATAAAGCAACACCTCAAGGTCCAACAAAACCACAAGGATTTAATCCAGAACCATAGAAGTCAATCAAACCAGCGTTTACTGCCAGCGACTCTCATCCAGCATCTGACAGAGGAGGATGATGTTGATGGTGAGATTAAAGGACTAGATGACAGTTTACAGGCAGACCAGAACACAAACTTTTTACTGGATGATAGCACACCACTGACCCCTCCACTTACTGAAGACCCCATTTCTGTGACTTCTCCCTATTCGTCTAACCCCTCTACAATTGGAGAGGCTGCTTCTACACCAATAGCACCTACATTCCGCTGCCATGCCTGTAAAGGAAAATTCCGTACAGCTTCAGAGTTGGCCCGTCATGTCCGCATTCTTCACAATCCGTATAAATGCACTCTTTGTGCTTTCTCTGCCAGCCAAGAGGAAAGCCTGGCATCTCATTTGCAGGAGTGCCACCCTTCCCCCGATGTACCCGCTCTGCCACCAGCCTTCATTTCCAGACCTATCATTGCAACCCCTGACACCCCTGTACCCACACCGAGTCATACCCCTGCTCCAACTCCTAATACCACACAAACGGCGTCAGGTGCAACAGCGGCTGCATCCTCCTCACTGCCAGCATTTCGATGTGACACTTGTGGACAGCGGTTTACCCAGTCTTGGTTCCTGAAGGGACACATGCGAAAACACAAGGACTCCTTAGACCACAAGTGCCAGGTATGTGGCCGTGGTTTCAAGGAGCCTTGGTTCCTCAAAAACCACATGAAAGTACATCTCAATAAGCTTGGGCTGAAAGCTGGGCTTGGAAACCTTGGGGGACCAGCAGGTGCTGAGCAGCAAGCCAAAGGCTCTGCAACTAATCAGTCCCTCAATGCTCTGTACTCCAGCCTGCTTCTAGCTCAGCGAGGAGGTGGCAGAGGACAGGGAAGATCAGAGAGGGATACTGGAGGCAGAATTGGGATTGGCTCAAGCAAATCAGCTATCCTGGGATACCTGGGGTTGCCTAGCGATGGCAGTGGGGGCAGCTGTATGGAGAGACTTCAGGCAGTGGCTCAGGTGGCAGAAATGGGAAATGGTGGCAGTAGCAGTGTTAGCGCTTCAGGAGGAGGGGACCCAGGGAGAGGAGGGGGAGCCACTAGAGGAGGGAGCACAGGGGAAACTGCAGGACTGGTATCTGAAGGAGGAGAACAGGTGACCTGGTGGCAGCTTGTGGCCCGGAGCCTGGCAGTTGCTCAGCAGCAGCAGCAGCAGCAGAGACCCCAGCAGCAGGGTCAGCGAGGAGCGGGTCGGAACTCTGTGATTACAGAAGCTGACCAAGTCAGAGCCTACCTTGGAGGCCTTGATCCAAGAGAAGAAGCAGGGGGTGCAGGAGGACCATGGGAATGCCCAGACTGTGGAAAGCTATTCCGAAGCCTTCAGCAAGTTGTGGTTCATGCTCGTGTTCACACTCAGAGGCCTCAAAAAGGAGGTGGCAGCAGAGAGGAGGGGAGTGGCAGTCGTAGAGGAGCAGGGCTTGGTAGAGGTGGCAGTGGTGAAGTGAGACAAGAATCTCAGCTTCACAGTAGTGGATCGCAACAAACAGGAGAAGTGAGACACGAATCAAAACTGCACAGTGGTGGATCCCAACAAGCAGGAGCACCAACAGGGTTTCACTCTGTCATCTCAAGCTTCAAAGGTACAATTATATGAACTTTTTTTGTCTTGTCTTTTGGGTTAGGTGGCGTTTTGTTGCTGAGACGTACTAGTATTATGACAGGAGTATATTATTTTCATATTGGTGTTTTGTTGTAAATACAAGGTCTCATGGGGTCACGCACACCAGCTGTTATCCTTCCATTTTTTCTTCCACTTGTAGGAGAAAATGGTTTGACAGCAGTCTCCTCCATACCTTCAGTTCCCACCAGGGAGCGTGTGCGTGGTAGAGGGATAAAAGACTGCCCCTATTGCGGTAAAGCCTTCCGCTCTTCACACCATCTTAAAGTGCACCTGAGAGTTCACACAGGTGAGAATCTGCTGTGAGTTCAACAAACCACATTTACTTTTTTTTAACCTTTATGAGTCCCTGGAAATGTTGCATTTCACTTTTGCAGCATTACCATTTTCTTTTTTACTCATTTACTCCAGAGAGGTGGCCAGTGCTAAACATAGCCATCTACTTCAGGCAACTGAGCAGCTCCACTGGAGCAACTCTTGTTTAAGTGCCTTGCTCAAAGGTATATTAACAGCAATTAGGTGTGTTCACGTTCCAAAATCAGACACTTTTAAATCCACTCAAAGGGTGACCATTGTCAAATATCATTGCCCTTTTCTTTGCCCATCCCTCCAAGAGAAAATGATCATGCATTGGTAGCTTTTCAGATGAAGTATATAGTAATGATGTCCAACTATACAGACAGCTATCTGTTTTGTGACAAATAGGACTTAATTTCAGACTGGCAACAGCAATTATACTGCATTTCTTAGTTATAGATGTGTTCCATTCATCCATCTCTATATCTTATTGGAAAGAGTCATTACAATTTTCGTAGTTTTCCTTTAATCGATGTCTTTAGCCATAATTAAAACCCCCTCCACCAGGTTTTCTTGAGCCACCAGTAAGTAGAACATGTCCTTCAAGCAAATACTGCCATCATGAGCATCAGGACTCATCTATTGTTGATGTGACCTGCCTCATCGCAGCTGTTTTATTCATAAAGCCTATAGCTCCTTTTCATCTCCACTACTACTTGCCTCTTGTCATCGTGATTACTACATAGTCAGTAATTCAGTGAAGGCATCAAATTATAAAAACACTCTCTTGACATCCTCTTGAGAATATCCTCATCTCTTGGGAATTTTAGTCATTTTTCCTCCTGCATCAAATCAAAATTGTTTACACTTTTCTTTTGAATGTGCATATGCATTTATTCATAGTTTAATAGAGCATATTTTGTTGTTCATATAAATATGCTAAATTATCCATCTGTGTGGCATTATCTGGTATTGATTCTCCAGCTCAATGCCTCTGCTTTAGCTTTCATAGCAATGAGATTTTTAATCAGTGATGGAATACTGCCATCTCCCTTTCAACAGTTTAACTACAGCTCATTTTCAGCACCTTGAAAATGACAACAGTAGTTACTGTATACAGTTTACAGCAACTTTAGACTACTGTTTCTCAGTGTGTTTCAGATTTTTTTTCATTTGAATGAATAATCTTGTATTCGTCAAAATGTGTTAACACTTGTGAAGCTCACCAGGGATGTGTAATTTGATAGTGAACAGTATGCCAGCATTACTCGGTCAAACTTAGTTCTTGATCAAGGTTTTCTGGACAACCCTTCAGTTTATATGGTTTTTTTTTTAAATATAGTTTTTTCACTGGGACAGTTTTGGTGTATGATAGGGATCAACTGAATGAAAGTGTTTCCCAGTGTTCTTACATGATTTTTCCATTTATGTGATGAATGATACAATTTCAGCTGGTACTTGTTTACAAACTCAGATAACTCAAGTCCTATTCTCTTATTCTCTCTAGGGGAGAGACCCTACAAATGTCCCCACTGTGACTACGCAGGGACTCAATCTGGTTCCCTGAAGTACCACCTCCAGCGGCACCACAGGGAGCAACGTAATGCCCTCTCAGCTTCCTCCAACCCCTCCTCTACCGGTCTAACCTCCTCTATCAACAGTCTGACCTCTGGAACCTCTGGCCTGGCCAAACAGCGGCGATCTCAACAAAACCACTGCCCAGTCACCCGAGGCCCAACAGACACCTCCACCTCGAGGCCCAACCAGCAGTCTTGGCTCCTGGGGCTTCCTGACCAGCGGGAGCATCGGAAGGCTTTGGCAGCTCTGAGGGATGTGGATTTAGAAACACAGTATAGATATCTTTCTGGGGTGATGGGGGCACTTTACCAAGGGGGGATGGAAGGAGGTTGGATCAGGGAGTCTCCACCACCAAAAACCCAGAAAGTGTCTCGCCGTAAGCCTCTTACTACAAGCCGAATGGTTCAACCCACAAATGACAAGGAAGGGCCTGCATCTTCAACCCAAGAGGGTGGATTTGAACCTCTGGACCTGTCCCGTCGTCCCTCACCTGGTCTTGGAGGGATGGAAGAGGATGGACTCATCAGTATAGGGGATGGAGGAGGCATTGGTGGTGCTGAAGGAGGGGGTGACAGTACAACAGGGGTCACACTAAGCCAATGTTTGTTCTGCCCTTTCCGTACCTCTTCAGCAGAGCTGATGGCCATGCATCTCCAGGTCAACCACACCAGTAAGTCAAGGCGTAAAAGAGGCTCTTCAGCTGCACTGGATGATGATGGAGCTCCCAAAACCACCAAGTTCCACATGACACACTCTGACTCCCTTCGAATGTGGAGGCTTGTGAGCGAGACAGAGTCCCAAGCACCACAAAGTGAGTGGTCCGCAACCCAGGCTCCGAACCAAAACGGAATCTCTGAGGATGAACAGGAACATCTGGACGACGACTTTGACCACCAAGACTCCAGCTCAGCCTCGGGATCCAAGAATGTAGCAGACAGTCTGGCACTAAAGGGGAAGATGGAGGGTGAGGAGGAAGAGCAAGAGGAGGAATTAGAGGAGAATTTAGAGGACAGTAGTGAGGAGGATTCGCCAAGGCAGGACCAGGATTTGGGGATGTCACTCACCCTTTCACCAGTCCTGACCTCCAACCATCTGACTGAAGAGGAGGAGAGAGTCTTAACAGATTAAAATCATATTGAATGGCACCCTTTACAGATTGGTACAGCGATGCTTAATGGATTTAAAAAAAAAAAGGGGGGTGGAAAGTTTTGAAAAGAGAAGTTTTGAAAATTAAATCACCATTGGCTCCTCTATGTTTGGACTGGATTCTTGACTGTTCGAGGGGTTGTGAAAAGGCCAACTGTTAATATATGTTTCCGCCAACATTCTTCATTTACTTAAGTTCTGACAGTATGGTCCTCCACAAAATACTTCCTGTAGAAAGGAGCGTGGATTCATCTTTTCAGGATTTTCTAGGCCACTTTTTGTATCTGTTTTTTCTGATCAACTTCATCCCACTAAGACAGATTTTTAAGATTGCTCCTATTTGAAGAAAGGATAGAAACATGCAGGATCTGAGGCATCTCTCCAGAGTCTTGCATTTATTCCACACTGATGACGTGGGTACATACTGACCAAGGTGAAGCCAGGAATGCTCTCCTGACTGACTGAAACCTCAAACTTTCTCCTCAAAACACGGACACTGAGGAAAGTAAAGTAAAGAAAAGTGTCGAGCTGTCAAACACATCTAAGCTATTTGATGTTAATTTAAAGCATGAGGAAAACTTATGCTTTTGTTAATAATTCCCTCAACTATGAATCACTGCCTTGTGTGTCTGAAGATTGTCTCAAGGTAAAAATGAAAGAAAAGTATGGGGTTTTTTTGTTTTGTTTTTTAATTAGAGCCTGTTCATGTGTTGTCAGTGGACTCTCTGATATTGCTAAGTACAGAGGCTCTGCTAGCTCATTTATTTTATCTGAATATACAGTTTAAAACAATTTAAGTACAGTATATTTGTTAAAAGTGGTTCTTAGGTTTTGTGAATAGTAGTAGCTTGACACAGATGGCAGCAATGTGTGGCTCATCTTGAAGAGAAAACTGAAAACAAAAAAAGCTGATGAAATACATTATGTATTACATGATATTACAAAAAAAAAGGTCAAGACTGATGATAAAACTTAAGTGTTTACAATGGTCCAGAATGCGGGTTGGGTTGCCGAGGCAGCTCACAGTCATCATTTAGATATGTGGAAGAGAACAAAACAGAGCGGAAGTCTTTGGAGGCTGTAGGGACATTGTTCGAGCCCCCGAACACAATCAACTGACACCTTTTTAAGAGACTGAAACTTAGAACTGTGTCAAAAAAAAGGAAGCGGTTCATTTTTCTCCATTGGAGAGAAGACACAAGGTAAAGAACGAAAAGAAAGCAGTATCCCTGAGAAACAAACTGTACTCTTAGGGTATGTTGTCTTTTAGAAGAGTAGATTCCCTCCCTTCTTTTTGTATAAGAAAAGAAAAGACAATGGTAGGAGTACTTATTAAAACACTAACAAATGCATAGACATCCCAGTAGAATATGTGTAGCTTTTGTAAAGACAAGAAAGAAAGAAAAAAAGCAGACTTTTGTTTATTTTCATTTCAAGATGCTTACAGAAAAGGTTATCAATATAGGTAATATTGATTATAATGTTTGTGAGCTAAGACTAGTCGGAATGTCTATTCAGAGCACTGTGCAAGGTTTGCGTTCCCAAAGTAGTTGTTTTTATTTTTGACTTTATCGATAGACCAAACGTTTTCAATGGAAGTTGTCACTTTCTGTTGTTGTTTAAATGTAAAACTGTGGTTTCAATAGATTTACCCCATCAATTAGGAAAATTGTTGATCAGTGTGTCAAGTGTCCAACCACTGAACTGGTTGTAAAAGAAAGTTCACATTTTTGCGTCTACTGCCACGAAAAAAAAAAAAATCTCTGATTATAAATTATTGTGTTTTAAAAGGTATATTGAGCAAAAAAAAAAAAAAAAAA
>JAPTGW010000011.1:11044822-11056014 GCA_029814545.1 Apogonichthyoides opercularis
ACTGCCTTTAACAGGTCAGATACAGGTCAAATAGCAGCAAAAAAATTTGATTTGGGCTGCAGTCTGAATGTAGCCAAATTCAAGTTGTTATTGATACTTGATAAAACATGCTGGTGAGCTACAGGATCATTGGTCCTAATTTTTATACATTTTTATTAACTAAATAAAATATTTACTATGCTAAAATGAGACAGAGCAGATGGATTTTTTTCTCTGGATGCATTACGGTAATGAATTTGAGAGCCCCAAAAAAACATGTATCAAATACTGAACTGTGCAACATAAAAGGTAACACTAGATTGTGTTTGTTATTTATGAACTAAGGCTGTCTGCTTGAGAATTATCTAGAAAAACACCTAACATTAATCTTCCTTCCTGGTTGCTGCAAATAGTGGAGGATCATGCTGTGATGCTCAGTAGGTCTGGTCTGAGCCGAGGCTTGTATGCCTTCAGAGACAGTACGTCTGCTGCTGCAGATTAGATCACCATTGTCAGCGTGAATAGGGAAGTCTAAATATCTCCAGCTTACTGTAACCTCCAGATGTGATGTAATTTAGTGCTCTGTCCCTTTAAGGGAAAAGCTGTGTCTGCACTGAGTCCATGCTGGGTTCTGTCTGAGGCCCAGTCAAATCAACTCGCAGCCTGTGAGGGAGCGAGAGAGGGGTGGGCGGGCTCTGTCAATGTGTGACGGCTCTGTGCCTGACACCCTGATAACACTCCATGTGACTGGCTACCACACACACGCATATATACAAAGAAAACAAGGGAGAGTCAGAGGGCATGAAAGAGTCAGACAGGCACAATCAGAAAGAGGAGTGAAAGAAATGAGTTAGTTTGCAGAGTGAAAGACAGAATGGGAGAGAAAAGTAAACGTCCTCTTTCTGTGTTCTTGTTAAGAGATAATTCTTTGTTTCCTTGCCTTTGCTCTTCATGTCCTCTGTTGTGTTTTTCTCCAGTTCTCACTTTGCATTTCTCCCATCTGCCTGCTTCTGTGTTTGATTTTTGACACTTTCTTTCATTTTCACTGGTTTTTACCACTGTTTGCTGTTGGATTATGAACTATAGACCTCATTATTGCATGGCTATAAACCATGCGTCAACTCTGCGTCTGTCTCTTTTCTGTCACATTATACAATAGTCGCCTGCTGTGATTGTGTGTTTATCACTTAATCCTGAGAGATTGTATCTGTGTGTGTGTGTGTGTGAGGGTGTGATATGTCCAAAAAAGATAGCAGTCTCTGTGTTTTTTCTCCACTTGATGTGCTCACAGTCCTGTTGCTGTGTGGGTTTGTGTGAGGAGAATGGTCCAACACTACCGTGTAATAAATGAATAAAAGTGTAATAATAAATGGTCACGTTCTTGTTTTTCTTCTAGGTGGCTGTAAAGATCATTGATAAGACACAGCTCAACTCCTCTAGTTTGCAGAAGGTGGGTCTGTGTTAAGGGCACGCACGCACACACACACACACACACACACACACACACACACACACACACTGTAGGGCATAAAACTCAAACCTCAGACCTTACCCTTTCTCTCCAAAGTCACTCTTCCTCCCCCACTAGTGTTTCTTTTCTGTACTTTCTCTCTGTCTCTCTTTCCCTTCCACCCTCCCTCTCCCTCTTTTCTCTCTATTTCTTGTTCTCTGAAGTGGTCTAGTTTTCAGAGAGAGTTTTAATTACAGGAAACAAGCTGCAATTACTTCTTTGATCGTGGCAGGGTGGGGTCTGTCCACTCACATGCACACTCTCTAACCATGTACACTTACACAGTGAACACACACACACATCAAATAACCATGCATCAGCAGATGTAAGACATAAAACATACAGTAGTGTGCAAATGTGACAGACCACGTGACAAGACATTGCAAAGACACTGAAAGGAAAAATGTAACATAAATCCAATGATGTATGGTCACTGGCAGAACACACAAAATATTAATTTATGGACGTTGGTGTGGAAGTCTTGATGTTTTATTCTATCCAAGTAGGTTTCATTTTAAAATCTCCAAAAACCAACAAATGTTTATCTATATCTTATTACTCTAACTTTTCAAATTTTGCTGGAAGTTGTGTCAATCCTTTGTTTATCTTGACAATTATATGTTTAAAAAAAAATAAATATGTCTGCTTCACACAGGACTAGTATTACCCATGGACCTCTGGTAATTTGTAATATTTGCAGATTTTCTCTGATCTTAATCCCATGTGAATATACCATGTCTGTAATTTGTAAAGTAAGAGTTCCACAGCAAATTACCTACCCTGTTTCAGCTCGTTTCCCTCTTCCCTGGTTGATTGTGGAGGCCATGCTGATGATGATGAATACAAGTTTTTCTGGCTGCAAATTCGGGAGGCTTAGGTCATGATATGGCATGAAAAGAACAAATTTAAATCCTCCATGAGAGCGAAATTTTAGACGGTGGATGACTGCGTATAGAAAGGAGCTTTCGACCCATATCTGCAAGTGATAATACAGAAAATCAGAATCAGGGATTAAAGTCAATAAATTTGAGTAAAAACAGGCTTCGCATGAAACACAGATGCAGAGTGTTCATTTCTAAATCGGCTGAGGTTCCAAGGTTATATTCGTCTTGTGCGCACAAAGCTTCAGTCATAATTGAGATGAGCTGAAATGGAACACTACAATGCCCAATATGGAGGGGGGGGAAGGCTTACGTTTATTTCTGTGATCATGTATTTCAAAACGTGTAGTTTTCTTACACTATGGTGACTTATCAGATATGTTTTTTTTCCCCAGAGAGTGTGTACTGCTTTACTTTAATATCATCCTTGAAAGGAGTAAGTCACGATGGCACAGCAGCTGTTAATGTTGTGTAACAGTGTAGGGTTATGTGCCATAAAATTTTTTCAAGTTTGAAAGTTTCTAAATGTCTGCTTGTAGTGTCACTTTGAGCTAAATGGTTGCAGAAATATTCAGTATGTCCAGAGTAGACTGAGCCTTTCTGTTGATTAGCAGTAGGAGTAATGTCCCATTAGACCCCCTGTTAACTTGAGAAGGTTGAATTTGTGCAGGTGGAATGGGTATTTCTAATGTATCATAGACCTTAGGATAAGCAAAATTGCTCATTATGTCTAAAATCCAAAACAATGCCTGACTTTTGGTTTAAATGAGTAGAGTATTGCTTCAGTTACTGCAAGTATGTCATCACTGTTTGTTTTTGCTTCCTCTCAAGTAATCTGACCTATACACAGGAAATAAATGTTGATTCTATTGAATGTTTTTCCAGCTTGAGTCCAAACTGTAATATGAGAAGGATTACTGAAATTCACATCTGAAATATGCAGCTTTTTTTCTTCAATGCTGCCCACTCTGGTGTACACTGAAACAACATGCAATGTATCCACACAGGCAGAAATTGGGGGGGGGGAATTAGAATGTGAAAATGCACGCCAAAAAACATAGAGGACCTGCCCCTGTTTAATGCTGCAAAGGGAAAGCAGAAAAGTTTTAGTTTCGTCATGTTTGACACAATCATAACAGTGATTGTAATTAAACTGTCAGTCACATCTTTAACCATCCTCCCTCTTCTACGACACCTATAAATAGCCCAAATCCTGCACAGGGGGTGGATTTTCTTCAGTCTATACAGAAAGTCAAGAGGAAAGTCAATAGCTCACGTTCAGTATGCTGACTGACAAGTAATTTGCACAGTTATGTCAAAAACGAAACTGCTTTAACACATACTCTGTAACAGCAGGTGCATGCGTGTTGAATATGCAAATCACTGTAATATCACCTCACATCTGGTAGCATATCTGACATGGCACCTTGTGTTGCTCGTTTCTCACAGCTCTTCCGAGAGGTGAGGATTATGAAGATGTTGAATCACCCCAACATAGGTGAGTCACTCAGAAGTTTCCACTTGTTTTTTTTTTCTCCTCATGATCAGAAAGACATAATCGGAGCACTAAGGTCGAATGATAATACTCTTTCTGCTTTTCTCTTTCATCTCATTGTTTTTGCTTTCACGTCACTGTTCATTTTTTCCGCATTCCTCCTCCCACCTCCTTTTCTCTGTTCCATCTCTGTCCACTTATCCCTTGCCTTTGCTTGTCCTTCTCTACCTACAGTCAAGCTCTTCGAGGTGATAGAGACAGAGAAGACTTTGTACCTGGTAATGGAGTATGCTAGTGGAGGTAAGTGTGTGTCACTCTGAAATCATTCCCCCTGAGGCTTGGCACTTTCTATGTTAGAGTCATATTGCTTCCCTGCAGCACAATCTGTGGCCTCCATGGCCTGTTTTTTTTTATTGTCAGAAACAGCCTGTTTTGTTCATATATGTGGGATCTTTTATTAACACCTGGTAATGGCTGTTCACTAAATAATAAAGCAAACAATGTGACAAAATGTTACGAATATATTTTATTTTATCCTTGAAACAAACAATAACAAGTGGTGCCAGGCACAACAAACCCCGTCCCTTGCATGTATTTTGTCCATTATAAGTAAATGGGAAGATTTAAAAAAAATCATAAACAATTTGAAGTTTGACCTACCTTTCCCAAAATGTAATGACATCTATTCTAGGTCACTGACAATCTAGAAACCTAATTTGGTATAAATTGAACCAGTAGTTTTGCTGCTAAAGTGTTAACAAACAAACCAAACCAAAAACAATACCCCTTGCCTCTCCTTCAGGGTGGCGGGGTAAAAATATTCTCTTAAGGACACCAGCTTTGACTGACTTGGGCCCTTTAGCCCTTTGGATCCCAAAGGATAATATTGAGTTCAGTGTCTCATTGACCCAGTACTCTGGATTTAAGAAGACAAGCATCAGGTTCCAACACTAAATCTGCTCTCCTCTTCTTTCTCTCATCTCCCAGGAGAGGTTTTTGATTACTTGGTGGCCCACGGCAGGATGAAGGAGAAAGAGGCCCGTGCCAAATTCAGACAGGTGAGTGACATGGGGAAAAAATGTGTAAACATGTCTAATGGATATTTGATTGTATGTTGGATGCAAATGTTTGTTTTCAGTGTCGTGATTTGGATGAAAGGAATTTTTGTGTAGTTCCAGTTTTTCAGGATTTATGCCGTCATAATTCTTAGAAGCTGAAAACAGAGAGAGAATGCAATGTGCAAAGCATTTTTTCCCCAACACCATTAAAACGGATGGAAAATTGATCTAATTTTCCATCCAATTCTGTGCAGGTTTAGGACATGTTGCATTGCTTTTATTCTTTAGATTTCATTAACTGTAACAAACTTGTTTATACGGTCATCGTTAAGTGGCATGTGTTTCATTTATTCACTAACTTAACTTGTGAGTACTTAAGCTGTCATCCATATCTAATTTATTAGGGTTATACTGTTAAAGTAAACCATGTCAATTACTAAAATGCCTTAAATAATTTATGATAGATCATTAAAATGTAAGCAGTTGAGAGGATCGCTTAAATTTTGCATCCCTAGCATGTCCTCACGTTTGCTGCCTAATAAAATCCTAATGAAGACTTCTCCGTGTCTTGAACTCGTTTTCTCACCTCTCTAACTCTGTCCACCCCCCCTCCCTCTTTCCCTTTCTCACTCACTTTTTCACTCTCCAGATTGTGTCAGCAGTGCAGTATTGCCATCAGAAGTGTATAGTACACAGAGACCTCAAGGTGAGAACACACATTGTTGAATTATATTGAGTGTCAAATCAAGAGCAAGCAAAGCCTCTTTCTCTGTCCATTAATCTTCACATGATTTAGCTTTTTGAGATGAAATCCCGCCCCCCATGAATCGGCAAAGGTTAATCACAAAGATGATATAATATCCCTCTTGTGGTGCAGGGGTTTACCCATGTGTCAGAACACATGCGCCGTCTGCCACTGTGTTTCCCTGCTATCCTCTTATTTCATTGTCCCCTAGTTTAGAATTTTTTTTTCCTTTCAGTATTTGATTCCTCTTTGCTCGTACTGAAATTTTTCCAAAACTGAAACACAACACAAAAATAATGCTTCCAGGTCATTTTGGTTCATAGTATTATGCAGAATTGTAAATCCTCTTACTGTGCTAGCAGGCAGACCTGTAGACACGACATTATCATGATTACTGTTACAGTAACCACACGGAAACCTCTCAGTCCATCGAAGATTTGCCACACTAATGTTTATTTTTGTTAGTTTAAGCAACATTTCCAATGACTTGACAGAATATTTTCTGCTTTGTTCACAGGTAATGATTGCATTTATGATCTAAAAAAACAGTATTGAGAAAATTCATGGCTTATGGGGGCAGACAGTTCTCATTACTGTAATGCATCCCATCCTGCACTTTATCTTAATCACTGCTTATCTGAGGATTGTAATGTCAAATCAGTCACAGATTTTACCTCTAGTATATGCTACGCTGCAGATGCACGTTCTGATGAGCCTGCATTTCACATTGAAACTAGAATAACAAAGAGTAAGTATAGCTGCCTTATGTCATGTCTTAGATGTCCCCCCTTTATACTGTACTGATGTTTCTTTTATTAAGGCAGCCCCTTAACAAGCAAATATCAAAATGTCCAAATTTGTAAGAACTTAAGAGTTAATCTTAATTGGCCATAGAAAATTAAATCGGCCAGGAAAAAAAAGAAAAGCTGGTGGTCATTTATCTCTAAATTTCTAAGGTCAGAGCCTGGAGATGATGTCAGTTTTGTATTTAATCTACGCATACACACACAAGCTGCAGAGTATTCAGAGCAACTGAAAAGGAGAGCGCACCTGTTGCTAGGCAACCCCAGCCTCCTTGCTCACTAGCTCACTCTAGGCCTAGGATACACACAGAAAAAACTGTGCTCGCTCCCTTTGCCCATTGTGCTGCATGTAGGCCTCAATCTGTTACTCTGTAAACCTAATTCTCTATGCATTTGGGTTTCTTCATTTACTCTATTGTGTGTGTGTACCCTGTTACTGCCAATTGTTTACTGTCAGTAATAAGGTAGAATAGATTTGCTTCAAACTCACATTGGGAAAAGTACAGATACTACATGACGGGGTATCCTATTTGTGAGGCTTTGGTCATTGTTTGGAGGAAGTTCAGTGAAAAGCATTTTTGTATGTTGAATATCATGTTACTATATGACAAAAAAATTCCCAAACCCTCCCTTTTTTTTTAAAGCTGCAGAGCCCTAGGCCAAATTAGAATGGGAACAGCAGAATTAAAACAACAACATAAAAGCTAAACTGGGTACTGAACTTGGAGCCATTTGTGCCATTAAAAGAATTGCTTAGTCACTATCAAGTAACAAAAATCTCTTTCCATCCAATAAGAAAGTTTAGCTCTTTAAGACTACTTTTATTAGCTTCATTCTGCATATTTGTTTGACATGAAAAAATTAATTAGTAAATTTTTTTAATTTATTATTATTATTATCATCATCACTTTTTTTTTTTCTTGTGTGTATGTTTATAATGCCTAATACTGTATTATGAGACGCAGACTGCTTTGCTGGCCTTGGTGGAGGCCTGTGCTCTTTGAATGCTCTTCTAGTTTGTTATATTATTATCTTTATTATTGTGTGCGATTATTACGTTATCTAGTTTGTTGTATTTACAGGTCACATATAGCCTTGAGGGGGGAAAAAAAGTCCTTCTCTTCTGCTTCTTCTACCTGTGCTTGCTCTCTATACTATTATCTCTTTCTTTTATTGTCTATTTTAGTTCAGCTTCAATTTGATTCAGACATTTTACTGGCATGAATGACAGAATAATATTGCCAAGGATTGTGTAATTTCATTTAATATAAACCCAATCATTTTGCAGAATAAAATAAATGGATAAATATACAAGAAAATGGCAAAAGAAATCTAATGCTTTGTATTTGCTCTTATCTTTTTGTCATTGTATCCCTAATACTCCGTTTGCAGGCAGAGAACCTGCTGCTGGATGCAGATATGAACATTAAGATAGCAGACTTCGGCTTTAGTAATGAGTTTACTCTCGGGAACAAGCTGGACACTTTCTGTGGCTCCCCACCCTACGCCGCTCCAGAGCTGTTTCAAGGCAAGAAGTATGACGGGCCAGAGGTGGACGTATGGAGCCTGGGGGTGATCCTCTACACACTGGTCAGCGGTTCGCTGCCTTTTGATGGACAGAACCTCAAGGTCAGAAATGGGAGAGTGTGCATTTGTATGTATTACACAATCGGATGTCTGTATTCTGTGGGTGGTTGTAGTATTTGTCATGCTGGTTTCTGTTCCTTCTCCCCTACAGATTACAGTGAATGTGCAATTGTGATCAGATTCGAAGCCCCAGCCCAAGTACTTTGTTCTCAAAGTTGTTTTTTAGGTGGTGTGATGCACAAAACTGGCCCTGAAATGTGGTACTTTATTCAGCTTAGTTTTCAAACAAAAGAGATTAAACACTGTCTTTGAACTGTAGTTATTCACACCACCTATCACACTGTGCAGTCAGTACCCATATGACTCATTCTGGAAGTGCAGACACATTTTGGGTGGGCGATATGACATTGAATGCGGTGATATTGATATTAACATGCCTGAGAACAGCCAACTGGGCTTATCAAGAATGTCTTTGCACACTGCTGTTATGGAGTTTGGTTTAACACCTACGTTTCTGCACTTACTATTTATTTAACTCAGGCCTCTGATTTAACTCACAGCTTATCATTTCTTTCTCTTTAAATGTAGCATCACAAAAGCACATGAAATACTGATGCTGAATTGTTTTGGAGCTTCAGATAATTTCATTGACATTTTATCAAAGCTGGAATAGTTCATAGATTTTTATGCAAATTCAACGCCTAATTGTGCAAGTTCATTGCTCATCGAAGGATTTTATTCTACATCTCAGCCATGACACAGCCTTCATTCATAGATTCATCTCCATTAGTGTCTTAATAATGCAAACTAATGAGACCCCTCCAGAGGGAAGTGCAGAATTACAGAGGTTAATGAGTTTAGTGCAAGCCATTGAATATGGTGTGTGAATAAAGAGCACTGAAGAAAATTACATATTGATGTGATTAATGTTGAATTTTTGTGGTTTGTGGCTATGTCAGTGCTTTCAACATACAAACTGAATTGTATCTGAAAATTTTTAGCAGAAAACATTAAAAAAAAATGCACCCAGTGTCTGTCTGTAAATAGTCACACTTATTACATTGAGAATTAATTAAATGTATTAATGTATCTCAGTGTAATTCATTCTTCACCAAATGATAGACTTTTACCTCCAGTAAACTGCAGGGTAAATCCTAGCATAGCCTGTATGTTCATTCTGCATGCTCTGTTGTTCTTAAGGTGAGTCTGTTGATTCTCTGTGCTCTTGTCCATCCCCAGGAACTGAGAGAGCGTGTGCTACGTGGCAAATACAGGATTCCCTTCTACATGTCCACAGACTGTGAGAACCTGCTGAAGAAGTTCCTGATCCTAAACCCCTCTAAAAGAGGCAGTCTTGAGGTATGGCCCATTGCACTGGGGCAAAAAAATCCTGCATTTAGAGACAGGACACAAAAATGGGACATAAGAAGTTAAATTATTCAGATTGATCAATATTTAAAGCAACTTGACTATAGCTCCTTAAAACTTGACAGTAACACACTAGAGGTACTTGAGTTTCATCTGTTATGTTCCTGACATAAAATGTTATGTGCAGCATGACACTAATATGGTATACCAGGCTTGCTTTACCAGCTACATGTGAGTTTGTAGCTGAAGTGTAAAGTGGCCTCTAAAGGCATAGTAAATGCATGTTACCTTGGGATTTATGGGTTACTAAATTGAATGCATAACATTTTTTGATTGATTTTATTTGGATGAATACCATGAAAGCAAACAATCATGTTTACTTCTTGCATTCCCTTCCCCAGTTGTCTTAACATAATATCATTTTTGCTTGATCTTTTCCTTGTTTGACCTACTTAAGGTTATGATGGCCCTGTAAAAATAAAGAAAACTAAAGCCCTAGTGCTAGAATTTAGTTTCATTTGCACCTGCTGTAGAGTTTGTGTGTGTAAACAGGGAGTCTTAACAAACTTAGGCTGTTTTGATTTGCATTTGATAGGCAGGTCTTTTTCTTTTTTTGAAAGTGAAGTGTATAGAAATACGCTTTTAGCTGTGTTACAGTCAGGTTTTTGCGCAACTTCATTTGCCAGAGGGTATGTGAATTGGTTTGTAAACCTGTCTATGAAACATGACACGAGAGTCCATTTATCAAGATTAATTTGCATATTGAAGATAAAGTACACCTGATTTCCTTAACCATGAAAGAAGGAAATCTATTGACTTGTGTTTCTCAGTAATGCCTCATTTCCCCCCCTCCCTTCTTTTCTCCCTGTTAACCTTTTCTCCTTCTTCCCTTCTTGCCCCTTTATTCTTTGTGACATCTTGTGTCCTCTTCTATTTGTCTCACTGGCTTGCTCCCAGCAGCAGATAATGAGGGACCGGTGGATGAATGTGGGCTATGAGGAGGATGAGCTGAAACCTTACATCGAACCGCAGCCAGACTATAAGGACCCCAGGAGGACAGGTAGGGGCACAAGAACCAAAAAAGAAAGATAAATCATCCCCCCCCCACACACACGCACACTACACTACAGATGTTCCTTTTCCCCTTAGACTTGAGGATAATTTATCTCAAGCAGTGTAACAGACCTACAGTAAGTTCTTGATTCTAATTATAAACCGGTTTTGCTGTGTGTGCGCAGACATTATGTTGCAGATGGGATTCTCTCAGGAGGAGATCCAGGACTCGCTGGTTAACCAGAAGTACGATGATGTGATGGCTACATACCTACTACTGGACTATAGGAACTCTGAGGTACAATGGTTTTCTACTTAATAAAACTGAATTAGGCCTTTAGTCTTATAGTTTGATTTCAGTGTACTTTATATTAGCTTTACAGGTGCTTAAGGACTAAAGACTCTGAGAATTTGATGAATTTTAGTGTGGTTTTATTTAGAGTTAATTTCAGTTTTTCAGGATTTGTAGCCTTTTGTAGTGATTTTAGGCAGTATTGCAAGAAAAAAAAGCTCACATTAGTAATAATTTGGAAATGCATATTTTTTTCCTCTGACTCAAACATCTAAACTTAAACTTGCATAAAATTGTAGCCTTTTTGTATGCCATTTTATAATTACTCTAAATAACATGTAATTGTGCAGCTTAATTTATAAGGTCCGGTTTTATGCAAATATGTTTTAACATTATTCTATGAACCATTATCATTTGCTCA
>JAPTGW010000011.1:12774808-12795154 GCA_029814545.1 Apogonichthyoides opercularis
AGTGGGGCGGTCCAAGCACGCTCAGCGAAAATCTGCCTCATGCACTCGTTGAACTTGGGGCCTGCACAGGCTTCTTTCAAGGTTACAGGAGAGGCCTGTGCGTAGAGGAGCAGGAGAAAGAAACCATGCAGCAGCAGTCGACACGCAACAAGGTTTCCACTGGACTTTGCTGTCTCACTGCTTTTACTTTGACAAATCCTCTACATCCACTTCACATTAATGCTAAACCCTGTTAATGTTTAAAAAAATAATTCATATCTAGTTAATAATACGCTCAGCCACTCATTGAGGCGCTGAGTGTTGCTCGGTCTACTGTTGAGTGTCTGTTGCTGAGATAACAGAGGCAGCAAGTGATCGCCTTTGACACCCGGTTTCCTTCCCTCCTCGGAGCCTGCCGGGACTAGGGCCATGTATCCGCTGCCGCACCCCTGAGCCCTCGAACACACAAAGGTAGGAAGCGGCCGCCAGAGCAGGGCACATTGTGACGAGGCCACTAAATCACCTCTCGTTTTATCCACCGCTATTTACGCATGCTTCGCCAGAGGAAACCATAAAGACAACAAGGCCTAGTAAATACATCTGAGGAGGCTTTCTGACAAAAGAAGGGAGGATGGCTCAAGAGCAAACTGAGTGATACCTACAGTTGGGATGTGCAAACTTCTGATGTAATTCACAACACAGAACACATTCAGAGTACACTGTACTGCAATCTGGCAAAGAATACCTGCAACAAATGTTAATTAAACATTAACCTTTTACTGATGTTACTGTGTCACAGGTTGATGCGGATTCACCCAACATGAGGTCACAGTGACTATATTACATTATATGAGGAAATGTGCCAGATATTAGGAATCACACCGACATTTTGCAAATTCTGCAAAACACCATGAATCACATGTTTCACAGACACACAGCAGCTAAAATATACTAGACTTAAGGGGTCAAACACTTATTATAACATATTATAGCTAGTTATTAAGTCCAATATTGAGCATGTTTATAGTTCACATCCTTGTTTTTATCTACGACTTTGTCTACAGTTGTCATTAGTGAAATAATACAAGAATGAAGAGAATATTTATTCTCTAGTATTTATTTCGTCAAATCCCCTCAGTTCAATGTGAAAGCCGATCTTTATTTGATTGTCAGCTTAAAGGCATCTCAATGAAATTTCATGCTGGAATTGGTCTAAAACTTTACACCGAGCCTTTCCAAATATCAGTTACTGGTCTCCTTGATTAGCAATAGCAGGTATTGGTATTAGACCTGAAAGAGGACATACTGGTCAACAGCTGAGGTTAATTTTACAAAACTAATGACCATTCTAATGACCATGTACTATACAAGAAAGCAAACTCCATAAGTCTCATAAGCTATGGCCTTCAAAAAGCGAAGACATATGTGAGCTGTACTAGATTCTACATCTTTTAATATTTTGTGTACACACTCTTTATGATGAAGATATATGATTATATGACCATAAATCACTGCAATGCAGTTATTGCATAAGTGATGACACAGGATGGTAAAAACCACAAGCCAATGAAGAATGTAAACACACCATTGGAAACAACAACTTGTCTTTGACTTCACCCTGACAGAAAAAGGTCAAAGGGCAATAGGTAGTAAACACTCTGTCTGAATGAATTGGTCACTTTGGCTTTCCCCAAGAATTAGCAGGCCATTAGCACCTCATAAAAAGACCACTTCTCTGCTTTACAACAGATTAGACCTGCTTTCATACAAACAGTCGAGCCAAGTGACTCAGAGCCATCGAACAGAGTATGGAAACTGGGCTTCAGTGTATTTTTAAGAAAAAAATCCACAGAGAAATTATGTCAACATAGCCTACTTCAATGCACAGATATTACTTTGATACAAGCTTATTAAAGAGACCAAAAAGCTTTTCTTCGCAGTCAATCCCAAGTAATTCTCCCAAAAAACAAATTAGCATGAGATGAAGTGGGTCATTCTCATGTCTTGATTAAAGTAGGCCTCAGCTTTGCCCAAGTGGCCAGGCGGCAGACTGCATGTTCAGCTTGTGCACTGAAGGCCTTATCAGCCGACTTCGTAAACAAGAAGAGGAGGGAAAAAAATAGCCCCATCGAACATAATAAAAAGGAGCATCAAAGCAGCTACAGAGGAGAATCAGTCGGAGTATTAGAAGCCACTTGGGGTTGTCAACGTGATGGCTTAGATGTCACTGGAGAACATCTTCATGGACGTAAAGCGGGCAAACAAATTAAGAGGGATGAGCTTGCACTTGGTGGATTAATCTTAGATTTATGGAGTCGAGCTGAAGCCAGAGCAGAACACAGGGAAACAAGTCAGACAAAGCTGCAAAGAGGTCCACATAAAGCACTTTCTGATAAATTGCTCAGGGTAAGTGTGTGGCGCTATGTAAGACTTATTGTGGAGCTATTTGGCTATGGAGTTATTCCAGCAAAGGGGAGGTACATTACAAACCGGCTCAACTTGACAGAGCACCTCTCATTAATGAAGATTACAACCTCATTTCCCTCAGCTAACCTTAGCGACTGCAGTACAGCCTGTTCTGTATACTTTACAGTGAGACTATGACAGCATGTGTGTGTACTGTATGTCCTGCTGGCAGGTTATGTACACTAAGCAACAGCCTAGTGGCACTATCAACAGCATATGGAGCACAGTGCAGGTGTTACATGTGGAAGAACCTATAGACTATACTTAAACGGTTCTTAGGAGGTCAAAGGAATGGTTTACGATGTTTGAACTGAACTCACACATGTCTGGGAGAACAATCCCTAAAATTGTTCGGCTTCTTGATGATTTCAACAGTTGAATTTCCTTCCTGGCTGCACGGATTAACACTGCTAAGGATTCTGAGTGGCCCAAGACACTCAGCAAACCCAACGCGAGACGATGGGAAATGCACATGTGAGGCTATTTTTAGGATGGTGCAATTTTCCTGTGACACATTTACTGTAAAGGACCTCAAGAGTGATAACATGCACAAACCACAGTGTGCTGAGGAGAGTGACAGCAATACTTGGAGCCACAGGAGAGACAGGCCAATTAATGCCAAGAATCCCCATTGAGTGCAGCCCTGTGTACAGTATAATCCCACAACCTACTTCATGGGGAAAGATCCCCTTTTGCACCAATGTGTGGATCATTAATCACATTTCATATCAAATGCCTGTCCCTTTCCGAGAATGTTCATTCCCAAAACTCCACGCTATGCACCATATGTCAACTACAGCTCGTCACCAGAGTAAACTTTCCACAATCAATCATCAAAAGAGCAACAGCGATGAACTGGTTACTGTGTCCAATGTGTATTTCTGAAAGATACTACACTTAACCTGGAGTGTGAGGTTTTGTTAGGTGCAGAATCCCTGAGGTTAGGATTTCTGAGCTGCCACGTGAAACGACTGAAAACGCACTTGAACAAGGAGCTTGCCAACATCATTAAACGAAGAAAAAAAGCATCATAGTTCAAACTTACATTTAACCAATGCCACTTAAAGCCAAGCTCTCAAAATTCTCGCTCAGCACGCAGAACTGGCACTTGAGACATGAAAGGGCAGCTGCGACGTTTGGTTTACATTATATCTTAGTGGTTTCCACATTGTGGCCAGGGGATAAGCATCAGGAGAGGTTTATCTCTGTCACAGTGCTCTATGGAATATGTAAACACTATGTGTAATCAGTGCTGCAGTGAAATGGAGTGTAGGGGGGTGTGTGGGAAAGTGAAGTGCTTTAGGAATAAGCCGCCATCTTACTCTTGAGCTCAAGGAAAGATAAGGCATTGGAGGTAAAGCTGCAGAAATTCTAAGTCTAAAAGTTGATGGTAAATGGCAAATCCTTGATGACTTTTCTTTTGAAGAGAGGAAACGTAATGAATGAATCAACAGATGCGTTTTTTAAATAAAGTCTATGCAACTTAGGTGTTAGATTTCACTCTTCCCATGTGTCCTCATTTCTCCAGTCTCTTGGCTTAAGTCTGTCAGTGTGTCTTTGTGCTCATCATCCACCCTGCGAGGCAACGCCGCTTCTTTTCAGTGAAGGACGGTGCTCGTTTTAGCCGAAGAGCCTCACTCCCATCAAGAGCCTGAGTTTTAATATGGTGTCCAATCAAAAGTGATTAAGCATCGCGGAGCACAAACAATGCTAGCCCTTAAATCTCTGTGAACCCTCTTTCACTGCAGCGAATGAAAGAGCACTCTGTCTGCAGCAGCAGATGACAGACGTGCGCTTGAAGATAAGTCTTCTTCATGAGCCCTTATCCCACAAACACCCGCCAAAACGACCAAATAAAGAAATAAATAAATAGATTATAGGATGCCAAACAGAAAAGAAGAGAATCCCACCTTAGGGTGCTGCTGGTTTTGGAACCCACAAAAAGTATCAATGAGGAAGTGTAGGGTGTATTTTACTAGTATATGTTTTCTTTTACAGCAAAAACTCTTAAGATGATACCTAAAACCAAGGCCAAGATGAGAAACGAAGCCACGCTGAAAGGAATTAAGCTGAGAGTATGAGACAAAGACAGAGTCAAAGACATACACACATGCAAACACAGCACAGCCAACAAAATCCTGTGAAAGTATAAGCATACACACAGTGTCTAAGAATAAATCCTGTAATAAAATCAACCTGTCCTTTTCACATGGAAAAAATGATTCCAAAAAAGTGAACTTGGAGAAATTTCCCGCTAATCATTGTAGACTCTCACATAAATTACCACCAATCACAATGCATGATGTATGCTGCATGTAATGCAATACCCTGAACTAATGCATTAGATGCATTTGGTTCCTGCAAGAAATACGACAGCAGGAAGATTTAAGGAAAGCAGGATACTTTGGACTGCTAACTAAGGCCAAGAGGATAGTGTTCTTACTGTGCCTTTTAAAAGGCTGAGAGAAAGAGTAGTGTTGCAGCTTACAATGACTGTTTCATCATGTTTCATCATTAATATAATATGATCAAGAGGCAGTGTTGCCTAAATATATGTTTTCAGCACATGTAATGCAATCTTACATCTGGTAAGCTTCCACCGAGAGCTGGACCGACCAGGGAAAGGAAGATATATTGGCGGAGCAAGTCAGACCTAGGTTTTAATGAAGAAAGAGTTTACTCTTTACAAAATATAATAAAATTTTTATCACTTCAGCTTCAGAAATTAGTGGAAAGAATAAATCATCCACATGGCAGTATTAGGATCTAATAACTATTATAAGGCATGTAATAGCCACTTACACATGCAGACACACTTGCAAACTTGAAAGACGAAGCACATCACTGAGAGGTCATAAGAGGGAGGAGCTGGCGCTATGACAACAAGACATCAGCCGTCTGCAGCCTGCTGCCGTCAACAAGTCAGCATGAGCACTACCATCTGACTGGGCTTTCCTTACACTGCCCCCATATACTCAGCCAAAACTAGCTATTGCTGCTGCTGTTTCTGGCTCCTGCTTTCAATTTGACTAGAGTGGGCCAAGTAATGGCTTCAGTATTTTGTGGTCTGCCGACACATATGGTCCGTGTAGCGATCTGGTCCTTTTCCCCCCTTCACCGTTGACTGTTTGGGGACGTGCAGGGAGATGTGGCAAGAGGAAGACAACAGACACAAACGGTTCTGGGGGTTGGTCACAGTTATTGGGGGAGTATGGATCTTGTTATGACAGCCGTGAGAGTTGGACACGGTAAGGTCGCCGCTGTAATCAGAAAGCTGGAATCCCCTAAAAAGAACGTGCTCAATATAACCCACCAAGGTCCAGGGTTTTTAGAAATAAAATGTGTGGGAGTTCTAACGTGCTTATCTCTAAATATCCCTGAATAGTCCCATCTAGTACTGCACAATCTAAAGTTTCAACATCGGCATCAAAGCAATGTGCTATATCGAGTAAGGCAAATTAACGCCAGCCAACGACAACCTCAAACGTAGCAAGAAAATGAGTCACAAAGACTCTAAGAGGGAAGAAATGGTTCCAAATAAAAGCAGTATTGGTTTTATCAAACTATTTGGCCAGAGAAATGACTAAAAACAGACAATTTGTCCACAGCTGAATGCTGAATCACCCGTGGATTAAACAACTGTCATTGTACTCCTCTGATTTTTTTTGTACTGTGATTTGCAAGCAACTTCTGAAAAATGGCTCACGGTTAAAAAAGAAAACGTCTTCTGAGAAAAATACAATTTCTTAGATGTTTTTAAATTATGACAGAATACCTACAAAATCACCCAAATCATTCTGAAATAATAATAACTTTTCCTGTTAAGTATTTGTATCATCTGGTGAAAATTCCTGTATAATATACATTGCATATGTCAGTTTTTTCTAATATCATGCATCTGAAGTCTTTTCTTACACGAGTCCTTACTGTTGAATTTGATCTGATAAGTCATGTGATTAACATTATTCTGATTTTTCCAGGCCAAAGGCTAAGAGTTAAGCAACTTTCTCAACTCTGGCAAGACTGTTCAAGAGATCAGACCCAGACCATCCAAAGTAATACGGAGAAGCTCGTTTATAATTACCTGGGCTCTTATTACCCAAACATGCCTAAGGAAATAGTGTTTATAGTAAAAACAAAAGACTACTTCTCTGACTAATCCTACGAACACACACATTAACCTTCTCTTTATCAGTATCGTCACCATTACTGCCACCGCTGCTAGTTAGCCTACTGCTGCTGCCCCTATCTGACGGCATGACCTAGATTAAAGGTTATTTGCACAAGTCACAGAGGCAGCTCCTTCGGCTCGCCCTTGTTGGGTTTCCTTATCTGGGTTTGTCTGGACAAATCTTGGACACAAAGCGCCCATTTTGTGCTCCTCTCTGGAGATCCTGTTACAATGTTCCAGACACGACGCGGTCCACCAGCAGTGCCTCTGGGAGCATGACGTTTGGCGGGGCGGCGCGATTAGCTGCTTCCACAGCTTCAAGCATATGATACACGGTTGATCCACTAGCGTCGCTCTAGTGGAGGCTCTTTTTGTGTAGAGATGGGGTAAAATGATCAGGAAGAGGGTCAAATGATGTCATGCTTGGAAAATTCACATGTAGGAAGTAAAGAAAATATAGACGGGAATCAAACCAGCACTTCAGGATTCCCCAAAGTCAGAGTTCTGATTGCTGCTCCAGCTCCAAAACCTTCTGTAACTACTTGGATGAATTTTCTAATAACGTCATAGCACATTGGAGCTGGGATTCCAAATATCTTAAAAGCAGCAAAAGCACAAAAGAAGTGCACTTTCCAAAATAGTAGGAGATTCATGCGTGTTGCAGTAAACATCATCAAACTGCCAAACATCCCACATGCAAGGTGAGTTTGATCTGGTGGCCTTAATAGTCCTGTACTCCGCAAGGACAAAGTACAACTAGGTGAGCATGCATGAGAGGCAGAGAGAACGAGAAAAACGAGAGAGTGAGAGAGAAAGAGTAGTGTTCGCTGACCTCATTCTGACAACAGGCCCGGGAAGAGCCTTTCGCTGGAACCGTTTCGCAATAGCGCTGTTGTTTATACAGGTGGTGGGTGAGTCGAGCAAGATATGGAGTGAGCATGCATTTTGCAACACCTCATTATGAATACTAAACACATGCAGCATGTCAAATCACACAGACACACTCATATACAAGTGCTTTATCCCTGGTCCAAAGTGTGGCTTGAGTTTCGTTTTAGTTGTGACATTTTCAGGGTATGCGTCATTTTTTTTAGGCCACGGCCAATGTATCCCTCTATGTTTAAATTTCAAAGTCAAGTTCCTGTGCGCGGTCCAAGAGCTGTCAAACACTACTATCCTCGGGTACCGTCCAGTGAGTGCTCGCCTCCTGGAACGGAGGCCTCTGGTTGGCTCGTGTGTTTGGCTGCGGGGCTGTCTCCTGCAACAACATCCACTTGGCCAGAGTTCAGCCCCGTGGAAGGCTACAATAGCCCAAAGGTGGCTGCCCAGACCATTGTTTATGCAACAGCACACTACTGCCAGGTTAAAGGGAAAAGAGCAAGACAGCGGAGAAATATTCAAGGCTGCTGCCCACAACACAGATACGCTGTCTTTTCATTTGCACTGTACAGACACAGCTTCATTTTAGTTATTGAGCTGCAGATTTCTATTAGATTTGTTGTTATGATCATAAGAAGCAAGAAATAAGCCTGATTATCTGTCTGAAGTATTGTCATGCAGCTTGACCAAACACGCTGCTGTTTAAGCTTTTAATAATGTTGCAGAAACACAGAATATAAATCTGCCACCTTAGCCAAAGCCGTTCACCTTCACTAAAATTAAACAAAATAGATTTTCATGCTGTCTTTCTTGCAATATTTGAAGCTTGATACAAAGCTACGCCTAAGTTTATGTAGCACCTATCTTTTTTCCTGCTAACCAGTGAGATGAACCAAATGAAAGATAAGGGGAAAAAAAACAAAAAAAATCCGCACAACAGCTGTTTGGTAAACATACCAAAGTAATTGTTCCAAATACCTTACTTTAACACAGATTAAATGCAATTAGTGGCTGTTTATCTAACCACAAAAAGTCTCTGAGCCAAAAGAAAAACCTCTGTCATTGTTTCTAGCAGTTCTGCTCAGAGGGATTACAGCTGGGAATAACGCTGACTGTTTTTAAACATAGCTTCCTTATGTACAGGAAGGAACTTCTATACACAAACAAAGTGTATGTTCATTGCACAGAAGGGCCATAGGGATGGAAAAAAACAGTTGGTTGGCTAAGGCAAGGGTCTTCTGAGGTGAATATGAAGAATTTAGGTCAGTGCAGCCGAGACGTTTAACCAGCTCAAGCCGTTGCAGCCTGAGTGGAAATAGCATGGGAGGCCAGCGAGAGGGAAACCAGTGCGTCACAGATCCCGGCCCGATTCCAGGCCTCCCCCCCGACACAAACAAGAGCCATAACTTCCCTAATGATCCCAGATCATGTACAACTCACACACATTCCACCAATACGCAGCGTTTCCTCTTCACCTCTGACCTTAACGTGGGTGTGCCTAGATTGAGTCGGCGTGAAGTTTAGAACATGGAGGCCGCGAGTTAATGTGGTGGGATAAACAGGGCTTGAATTACTCAATATGAAAAGTCTTTGGTTTGGATCTTGACAATCTTTCTGCAACACTCCTAAAATCCAATTTTAAGGCCTGACAAATCTCTTAATATCCTTCATATTTGCCCAGTCTTGATAATCTGCCACTCTCCTGCTTTTATTTTCCGTCTCCCTGTCACACAAGTCCAACGCCACACACACACCCAGTCGCACACATGCACACACACATTGTAAACAGTCTTTATTGAGACGTGAGTGCTTGTATAAACATAGACAAGCCCTATTGAGGGTCCAGGGCTGGGTCGAACAATAAGAGGGGGAAAGTTGCTGGATGTTCCTCACAGACGGTGTGTACAAAATCCAATTATCAGAGCCACAGCATTAACATTCCAGCAGTCTGGCAGGTGACGGCTCCGTCTTTTCAGCCCCTCCCCGCACCACCAGCATGGGACAGAGTCGCCTGGCAGCACCTCAACAATACACACACACACACACTCACACAGCCCCCCCCACTTCTAAGATCCCCCAAGTATTGAGACATATATAGAGGGAAGAAGGCAAAGAGAGGGGAGGCAGTTGGGAGAAGTGGGGGGTCCACTAGCGACACTGGTCTTTTCTTCAGGAGATCAGTGCGACCGGCCTTGCAGGCAGTATCAGTCAATGGGGCATTCTTCTCCTCTCTGTCTCTGGGTGAGAATATGTTGATCGCTGATAACGTCGCTTTGATTGCCATAATGGGGAAACCACTTTTTGTTTTGAGCGTTTTGCCTCCAAAACAGTGAGGTCTTTGTCAGCCCCGGGTGATGTTTGCGGCATACAAGATGGCCATTAAAATAAGGATTTAACAGTAAAACAAAAACAATGTTGTAGTCTTTGGCTACACAGTGAGCTGATAAAGGATTAAAATAAAGTCTGTGCCTACAGGTCCTGTAGTGACAAAAAGCAGAGCAGCTACATCAGCTACTTGCACTTAAAATACAACAATACTGATGTGGAAATTACACCGTTTTGCTCCTGTAATTAACCTCTGTTGAGTTAATCCTACACCTGGGAGTTAGAGCTGGAAAAAAATCATCAAGACAAAATGTTTTGTTTTAAATAATTATTGCTATTATATTATTATACGTAATTATAAATAAATAATTAAGCAGAATGCTTGGCTTTACCCATAAAGATCCAAACCTCCACTGATGACCAAAAACATAAAACGATTAATACCTGTTGATCCACTAAACGTATCAATACATGCAAATGATTGGTGTAAAATGCAGTTTGTCATCTTTTCATGATCATGACATATGGCCTATTTGGACCTTCAGAGGCTCCATAGTGAACATGGAAACACTGTCATCTTCTACAATATTGATTCAACAGTAAAACCCATGGACTTATGATTAATGACAGTGGATGGAGACACTTGCTGAAAAAGTCACTTTTTCTTCAGTTTTTGCTATTTTAATATAATAACCTTTGAATTAACTTTGAATTTTCAGAACATCTAAATTAAGTATTGGAAAACACATGATTTTTGGTAAAAAATGCAAAATGCAGAGGATAATATTATAATAAATGGTGATAAATCACTTAAGAAATGTTAAATAGAGAGAAAAATTATATTAGGATCTGCCACAAAACTAGCACTAGGTCTTTATGGCTTAAAAGTTACCTGACTTCTGCTAAATTACCAAGTCTTACAGATATATTCCAGTGAAGGTTACATATGCTGCAGTGGTGTGTAACTTACAAACGGTTCGTGACTCGTGTTTCACCGGCAGATATTACTTTTCAGTACCGTAGTGATGGTGCGCCTGAACAACACTCCTGTTAAACGGCAGGCTGTTTGTGTGTCACTTGCATCTCCATTATGAAGACACGGAGACGGTTTGTTAATGCACCCCAACTTTGTGTATTCACTGCGCATTTAATGCACTGAAGTGAAACTTATCAAAAACGCTGCTGAATGAGTTTCTTATAGCTATTGATGGAGTGTCTGTATTATCATCAGGCTTAATTAATCCCCGCTGGAGATCACACCGTTGTGCATCATTAACACATCTTTTCTTTGATTTAGACACAACACATATAGTTCTTTATCATTCTGGGATGTGGTGTACGTGATAGGGCGCATGTGATATGCAAAGCCTCTGCCTGGTGTCCAACCCTGTTCCCTTGTCAGGTCCTATATATAAACATAAATCTGACCCCCGTTCTGCACTTTCCATCATCTCATCCTGCCTACATTAGGCTAGGAGCCATAAGAACACAGTACAATTGACAACAAATGTTTGTTCTTATTTATTTTTTAATCAACCAATTAATTGTATTACCATAAAAACAGCTGAATGCACCTGTAAGAGTTATAAAGCCCTAGGAAATGTATTCATATTGGTTCACTGATTGACCGACACTTCCAACGCCTTCTTAAAGACCTAAAGGTTTCACTTTAACTTAACACTTACATGGTTAACTGATTATTTAGATTAAATTAAATCAAACATAGTTGCTACTGATCAAGTCAGAGATGAGCAGACTAATCTTAACAGCACTACAAACTGAGGTTTAAAGTGTACTTATATGCATTCAGATGCATATGGTAAGGCATTCAGCAATAATTGGTAACTTTCTTGCATAGTTTAGTAGTAAAATGTAAAATCCTGATGATCTAGTGTTCAGTGTAGCGTCTCCATTTCCTACTGTTTAACTGTAATGTGGTTTTCTAGACAGACAAAAATGAGCTCTAGCACCTATTCTTCTCCTCTATGATGAGACGTTAGTCAAGTGTCTTGTGGCTTCCTCTATAAACACCAGAAGGCCTGCGCGTGGTTAATTATTCTTGGACGGCAGATTAAAAAAAAAAGTGTTCTTTCTTTCTTTTTTTTTTGTTTCATGAGCTCAGCAGCGGTTTGCCATTCATAATAGTTGGCACTGGTTTCACGCTGCCTGCCAGAGATCACACCCCAACCATTTTCATTTTCCTTCTTCCATTTGTTTCATTCATGTCATAGATTTGGCAGGGGACTGTATCGTTTTCCTGATGGCCGTCGACCCTTCAACACCCTCCTTTTGAGTCTCGAACTCCCGTTTGTGGCTTTGTTTCCCAAGAAGAAAATGTGGAAACAACAGTTCACACTGGTTTGCATCCAAGTGACGCGTTCTTGGAAATTACAGTTTTGGAATTATTAATTTTGCATTAAAACTAATTTAAGGATGTTAAGAAGGGCCACGTAAAGCACTGCTGACAGGCTCCTGGACTGAGAGAGGGATTTTTTTCGCATTAAAACTTTTTCTAGGAAAGCTGTATACTATTGTTTGTTAGAAGGAGTTGCTGTGTTGGAATAAATATAAAGTTAAGTGCAGACTTTGGGATAACCTTCCCCAGCCTTTACATATATTATTGTGTGAGACTGGGGAGGCAAATGCACTGTGTAAAACACTCTCCCTACACACTTTAAGTGTATTACACAGTGCATTCAGATATCTGAGGTCCCAAGAAACAGCAGTTTATCATCATACAACTACTGGAAATATGCCATCTGACAGGAAAGCTATATCATACATACACACACACTCAAGCACAGTGCTCCCACCCACTGGTTCAGCAACCACTTTGCTAAATCTATCAACTGCAGCTGCGTGCATGTATTTTAATGCATGCGCCCACAAGCAGAATACACGTGAGCTCATCTGTGCATGTGTGCAACTGAGTCCGACCACTTAAATGTGCGTTTAACCTATTGATGCAATGTGTTCTCTGAGGGCTGCAACCCAATCCAAGAGAACTCCAAAGTGACAAATAAAACCCAGGAGTCCCAACATGGAAACAAACATGATGGCTACTGTGTACCCAGTTCAAGCAGGCCTTGTAGTGTTCACCAGCTCCCATCTGAATGAAGTTAGAGTCTGGCTAGCAGGATTGCAGAGGAGAAGAGTCTCCTGGGGCGGTTGGCTCAGCAAGCAGGACCAGAGGATGGCTGCACCGTGGATTAGGGCCCCACAGTGGTCCATTGTTAATTGGGCGCCATGTGTGAAAGCTACAGAGAGATTAGTTTGTACAGCTGCTGCCATTTGTCATAACTGCCCTTAACAAGACACACATGGCAACCCAAGTTACAGCCAGAGGTTTTACAGAAAAGGGGGAGAAAAAATGTCTGCTGAGCGTCTAATAGTTTGTGAAACAGACCTACATAAGCAGATGAAGATGTTCCTGGGAAACACCATGCAAACTCAGCTGGAATCCCATATGAGATGATGAGTTTGAGCATTACTCATTTAGCCATCTGTAGGTCAACTGGGGTCACTGTCATAACTGCTCAAAAAGCTACATTAAGCCAATAGAAATCCCAGACACAGGTTGCAAACAGTTCTATGAAAACAACGAGCAAAAGATCGGCTATTACATCATAGCCCTATTAGGCAAAGCACAAATTAAACAGGCTCTGTGTTTTATTAGACAGGCATGAATCAGACGTTATAGAGATAACAAGAGGGCTGGTGGCTGTTAAGGACTGATGACCTCTTGTTACCCAGATTTTCTTGGCAATGTAGGCTACACCATGAGGTTTAAGCAAGGGATTGTGAAGTTATTTTTTGGTAAAAATCCACAGTGTAATTGTGGGTTGTAGGTCTGCGCACATGTTGGAGGCCTAATTACAATCTTGACTTGGTAAATCTAGAACAAGCTTTTAAAGCACTCTCACTTTCAATCTTTTTTTTTGCCGACAGATGTTGGAGTACTGTTGTTACTTACTGTGGTTCATTGGATCTAAATGTAGTCTTTAGGGCTTGAGTGCAGGTGACCAATGCTCACACATGCATTGCATAGTAACAGATTTTCTGCATGTGTGTGCATGAATGTGAGTTTATGTCTCCGGATAGGTATTTTGTGTTTGCATACACCATTTAGAAAAGGTTTCGTAATAGTCAGTGCAACTAAAATACCAGCTGGAGCCAGTGTTGAGCGAGAGGGCCAATTTAAGAAGAATTCAAGCTATCTGGAGCCAGATCATATAGGCTTTCAGTAGGAACCATGGTAACAAGGCCCGTTCCTGCCCAGTAAAAATAACGGGCTTCATTAACCGTCCTGTTAGTGCTACAGCAGGCTTTAATCACTGGGTCCAAACAACACCGGGTTTGCTTGTCCCTAAAACCCATACTATGAACAGGAGCCAAATAATTTTTCTGAGTTACAAGTGATTTTAATTTACATAAAATCCATAGCTATGTCAAAAAATAATGCTATATGTCGATCACAACAGACAAAGAACATCTGCTGGTTTGGTGAGATTTGGAATTTCCAACCAACGGAGTCCATAATTCATTTCTCTCCCCTGTATAGTTCACTTTAATCATAAGTACTCAAAGATGGTGTTGTTGAAAAGACAGCATGTCTATGCAAACATAAAAATGTAAATGACTTATTTCCCTACTTTCCTTGCTGCTTCTGCTTTTTTTTTGTTTTGTTTTGCATTGTGGCTTACTTAAGTCTGAGAAAAACAAGTAACTGAGGCCAATTGTGTTGTTTATTTAGATAAATGTATGGTGTCTATAGCTGATCAAGAGTTGACTTCCAAATTTGGGAGCTTTTTGAGAAGTGAACCTGACATATGTGAGGGAGGAGTGGAAGCTCTTTGGCGAGCTTTGACAACTCAATGGGGTGCTGATGAATCCGTCCCAAGCAGGCCATTCCCAAGCCCCAGACACCATATCCCCTCTTTGACCCGCTGCACTGACATTAGAAAGAAATACTCTTGGGACTCACCCCTCCCTCCCCAAACAGCAACATGCCCACCCAAAAGTACATTTTGCACAACACTGCAATGGCGAGCCTTTCTTTTTCCATCCTCCTCAGGTCTTGTCGAGCCGTCATAGTGATGGGCTGTACTGTACCGCCAGACAAAAGAAGAGACAACCATCACTCTGGGCCACTGATCGGCCCTGTCTGGACTGAAAAGACTTTGATGGAGCAAAGCAGGGTGGGGGGTGCTCCACAGAGAAGTTAGTGTCTCCTGGGCAACCAAACTGATTGTCTGTCCCTGCCCCTAGTTCCCCATCACACCCCACCAACTACCCCTTTTCATTTTTTCTTCCCTTCATTGGTTGTTCACAAGGCCCCTTCCTGGGTTAAGAGGACTGGCTTTTTGCAAGAAAGTCTCAGTCTGGTACTTGAGGGGTGCTTTTCTTCTAGCTGACTTGAGAAAAGAAAAGGTCAAAAAACATCTTCACATGAATTCTTCAACCAGGACTTTCTTTCTCCTGTTTGTACCTTCTCTGTCCTCTTTCCTGTACTGATCCAGCTATGTAACATGACCAGTCTAGCAAGGCGGACAGGCCTGTAGTAAGGTGTACTGTCTACTAGTTCAGTTACGCAACTACGGCAGTAAGGAAGACATGGCAGCCCTGGGTGGAGAAGCTCATGCAGCAGGAACGGCTTTTGTAAGGCAGGACAGTGAGGTACAGTGTAGTGCCTGGGATAGAGGGTGAATGTACCCATTTGTCTTCATTTGGAGGACCAGCAGACAGAGTGGGGGTGGGGAATCTATCCAGGAGGAGTGGGAGGTGCCGGTCCTCCAGTCAAGTGGCCTCGGGGGGATTTGAAATGCTTTTGGGGTCCTCTCCAAAAGCCTGGGAAAGTGTGGTGAAGCTGGGATCTTAACCATAGACTAAGGACACAAACTGCAGCTCTTCACCAAGTATAACTACAAACGGAAAACTAAGTCTCCCGCTGAAATAGTCAAGAAAAGTCTTTTCAACACAATGCCTTTGCCTTACAATGCAAAAGAAAGGCCCTGTCCCATTTTTTGAAAGATGCAACAGGGCAAACTCACCATTGCAAAGCAAAAGCAAGAGTTGTAAATTTTGAGAAGAAAGAAAGCATCCACATTTCTCTGTGGCCTCTGCTCGCAGTAACCTTGTTTCCATGGAGATTTATGTACACATGGCACACAAAAGAGGGCTAAGGAGGTAACACAGCCTGTTTAAGCCTTGAGGTATTTGCTGGAGCAAAACCCCGCTGCTAATAACACAAGCTTCATAGAGAGCCAGGCAACTGCACCCAGGTTAGTATTTGAGAAAAAGCAGGAGGGGAAAGAAGGCACAGGAAAGTCAGATGGAGATACCAAACAACAAGGAATACTGAAAAGAGAATAGAGATGAGTGAAGATATAAAGGAAGAAAAACATAAGTGAGAATAATAGATATAGAGAGAGAAAACAAAGGATAAGACAAGTAAGGAGCACAAAAAACTAAGAAAGAAAGACACAAGGAAGAAAGAAAGAACACTGCACACATAAATAGCTCCCGGGTTAAGAGAAAAAGGATCGGGAAGACATTTAGTGGGAAGCGGAAATCAATAAGGCAAGCGGTGAAGCTGGGAGGGAGTTCTAAGTGGATTAGATTGAGAGAATGTGTTCGATAGGTTATGGCTCTTGGAGAGAGGTAGCCAGACACCGCAGGCTCTATTGCATACTAATAAGGAAGTCAGAATGGAAGCTAAGCTCAGGGTTGTGTAGTTCACTCTGAAGAGTTTTTCTATATGGCTCTGAAGTCATCTGTTATGATTTTTCCCAGGATTCATATTTTACGTTTTTGTATAATTTTGTTCTGAATGTCAGAATTGTTAAAATTTATGTGAGAGAATAAAAGCAAACTAGTTTTCCAAAATAATTTCACCAAATAAATGAATGAAGTAATATGACTTAAGCAAAAAAAAAAAAAAAAGCAACACAAACAGTAGTGTCCTTAATGCTGTCTGCTTACAACAAGTTTTGTTTCACACATTTGGCATAAACCCAGCCGCCCTTTCTCTGGCCAAGTGCCTGGGCCTGGGACAGCTGTCATGGTAGGAGTCTCAGGCTTGAAGGAAAGCCAGAGAGTGAGAAAAGAAAAGAGACTGAGAAGGAGTGAGAGAGTCATTTGGCCGAGCAGCGTGCCGCAGGGGTGATTCCTGATGGTAGAGGAGGACAAGGGGATTCAGGGAGGGAGGGATAGAGGTTGTGCTTAGTCACAGACCTCCACTGTGACCCAGAAGGTCAGGCCTCCGCACTGGCCGCCTGACCAAAGCCTCTGAGGCAGTCAGGCGGAAAACAAGATGCAAAAAGTGACCCCATGCAGCACGTTGAGCAGGCAATGGCCAATCTTGAACACAGGGACCAACCACAATATCCAGTTTGAGGGTTTGGATGGGGGTGAGGAGGTCTAAGGGGGAGTCAGTGGTGCCTACTCCCCCTCACTTAGGCCACTGAACCAAGGGACCACCGGCTAGACCAGAATGAGTAGCGGGTGAGTGGAGACAAACAGTTGCCAAGAGACCACCGGTGATCCTGCGACCGCCGTGGTTTGACCCCGATTGACAAGGTCAATGAGGGGGGCTTATGAGCAGCTCCCCCACCTCCTCCTCTGACCACCGCCCCCCAGGCAAAAAGTCTTCCTCCTCCACGTGCCTTGGGCCCACAACGGCGTTGTTTCCACTGATCTCTTTTGCTCAATTAAACTTCAGAGGACACCCTGCCACATCTTTTTGCAAAGATCATGACCCTGAGGGCAGGGGTTAAGTCTGCTGCTCGTAAAACAAGGTCTCCATTAACATGGCAGCATGTATTTGAAGGTAATCTATCCAATTCCACAAACTATCATGACCGTATGAAAAAAAAGTTACGTTAGTGGAATGGGGGGGAGTCAAGGTAATGATGTTTTATGGCCGTGTTAACTTTCAGCACTAGAGTAATGGGAAAGCTGCTTAACCTTGACTTCTTTAGTCTCCCACTGGACAACCTCAGCAATTCTCTTCACTGGTTTAGAGGAAACCTAAAGGCAGATGTGAAAAGGCTGAAGAAAGTTTAATTCTGTCACTAGTATCCTTTTATTCCACTTAAGCAATCTTAATTATGTTGAGGTAATTTAGGAAAATGTATTGACGTATATGAATTTTTTAGAGTGTTTTAAAACTACAAATTCTAAATTTGGTCTGCCTGGTTATATTCTCAAAAATAATATAAAATAGTGGATTTTTCTTGTTTGCTTAATTACATTCCTATGTAACAAGAGCAAGGCCTTATTATAAGCTTAACCAAAAAACTTTTAATGAGCACAATGAACAGATTTATACATTTGTTGAGGAAATAATACACAGCTTAACATTTCTAAATACAACGAGGCCTACACGACTCAAACGTGCCCAAACATGATGATTATCCACATGCCTTGTAACAACTATTCCATCAGGCAGTCAAACTGGATATGTAAAATATGAATCCAGGTGGAGAGAGGCAACATTTCAAGAAAAAAAAAAAAAAAACGAATTAGCTTGTTTTTATCAGATGAAGGTATAAAAGTGCCATGACGTATAACGGCAGTGTGTGTGTGTGTGTGTGTGTGTTTGTGAGAGAGAGAGAGAGAGAGAAGCCAGGGCCCTGTATTGAACACAGCCTGCCAGTTGGCACAATGGATGCCACAACCCCCACTCCCTGCCCCCAGCCTTCTTCCCAGCGGGCATTCATCTGGGCATGCACATGGGTGCTACAGCCCTGCCTGGCTAAACGCGTCTGTGCCCCAGAACAAGGGGGCTGAGTGCCCTCTCTAAACTCACACAGCGCTCTCGCTGCCAACCTGCCGACCTTTTTCAGGCAGCAACCCACCAGAATCTTAAACAAATACACTCTGAACTTATTGATTTTTAACACGGAAAATAACAAGAAAAACTACTGTTGTAAATAGTTGCAGCAACACATTTTATGTTGCTCAATTACAAAACGCAGCAATATTGAGCCAGTGCCAGATAGAACGGAGTACAATGTTAAAAGCCGAGCGCGAAGCTATTTTTCTAGCAGTTCGCACCAACACCAGATTCTATTTCAGCCAGAGCCGTTCGCTAGTTTCTTTGTGTTTGATTGTATGTTTGTTTGTTTCATGCAGTTGCAGCAGAACAAAGGCATCGGCTTCCATTCTGCCACTGTCAAAAAACTTTCCAACGTGCCCACTGCATTGCGGATGCCAACCAACGAATCAAAGGCATGCTGCAAGCAGACAAAGAGGGTTTGATGCCAACCTCCAAACCTCTAACAACCATTACTGGTGATTTGCCTGCCTCCCTGGCACAGTGCAAAACAAAATGGCGTCGCGCCGCACGCTACCACAATATGGCTGCATTGTCTGGAGATGGGCACTGCTTGGTAACTTGAAGAAAAGGAAAAGACGCTTTAGCTGCAAAAACGAAAAAGGGGAAAAAAAAGAGCATGGCTGTCTCTATGATGCCCGTAAAAGAATGCTATTTTGTATTTGCCAAAGTTTCAACCAACAGAAATTTTGAAGACGCGGTAAATAATCGCTCTGATCCGCGATGCATCGCTGAATCAGAATGAATTTATTTGCCGACCGAAGAGCGCAGTACGTTTACATTTTATTCAAACATTGGAAATAACCTTCATTTTATCATTTATTTTCTTTCTTTCTAAAATACAAGGTAAAATCAGTAAACTGTATGCAACACAGGCACTGACTTCTTATTTTTATGCTTTATATTGTGAAAAAAAATACAAAATCAACACGATAGAGCGATTCAGAAGTTGGTACTGAACAGTTAAGAATGCACTGGATGCATACTAGAAACGCGGTGGCATCCCACAAAAGACACAAAAGAGGGTCTGATGCCAACCCCGGTGCCAGTGGCAACCATTATTGTCTCTGTGCTGTGCCTTCTGCTTTCCCTGGCACTTATCAAACACAAAATGGCGCTCAGGGTTTGATGATAATGAGCTAGCTATACACCCATTTCTACTTTAATAGCACTGGTGGCTATTCAGACCTGCTGCAATATATTAAATACAGGGGAATTTCAACAGTGAATACTATATGGGGGGATTCCAATGGTGTCGAGAGGGGAAAAAAAGGGAAGAAAAAGACAGGATAAAATGTCATTTTACAGGAAAACAACCATTTTTGATGAAGGGAATGAATTAAAATGTGAAAAGTTAAAAGTGGAATTAGTTTTAAATTCATACACCTGGTATAGACCTGTATAAGGACAACAAAATAACTGAATTTAAGCACTGTATTTTGTATTATTTTCAGCAGTATTTCTCTCTCTCTATTATTTTGATTCTTTTAAAGCATATCATTGAAAAATACTGAAGTAAAAATTCAACTTAACTAATTCAAAAACTAATCAACCTTTACAAATCTATTATTAAAGACAATTCCACTTAAACTGTTGTTAAACTTTAATTATTTTATCACCCACTAAATACAAAGAACCAAATCCTGTTTTGCTTTTTTTTTTTTTTTTTTTTTAACCATTTCCTTCAAGA
>JAPTGW010000011.1:12846925-12860400 GCA_029814545.1 Apogonichthyoides opercularis
CTGAACGATGTGGACATCTGGGGAAATGTTTTGCGTTTTCCACCCGTTACCGTTCCCGTGTGAACGGGCCCTTAATGAGGATTTTCAGTTTGGATCGTCTCCCATGTAATTAATTGTATTCATTAAACCATTTGGATGTGGATCTTGAAGGTCTGTTCACTTTGTAAATTGGCATCATGTTTTGTTTTTGTTTTTTTTTTCCCCCAGACAAAAGATCTCCAAGGAAGAGATTCCTGAGGTCAAGGCTGCCATCAGGGAACTGGAGGCAGAGTGGGACAAGAAGTGGATGAGCACTCTGAAACAAACACCATTATTGTCATTTCTGAATGAAGATCCTGTGAGTATTCTTGTATAGTTAATTTAACCCAGAAAACTGTTTTGTTTTGAAAACAAAAATAAGATTTATGTCATGTTTTCTTGGTATTATCATTGTCATATCTATTTACTCAAATGGAATATTTTTCTTGGTCTTTTTTTTTTTTTTTTTTCCAAATCTTTTCTTAGGCTCTTGGCTTCCTGTCACCAATGGCACCTCTGTCGTTTCAGCCAGCAGCAGAAACTAGTTACAAAAGCAGTGTCTTTTCCCAATATCCTGCAAAGCTTCTTGGTGAGCAACAGATTACTATTTACATACCTAAGTCACTTTGAGGTTCATTTCTTTTCTTTAATAATGTCTTACATTATTTCAGATGAGAAACTTATGGCGAGTAAAGCACAGGAGGGAGTCATAACTAGCAGTTTTGTCCTTAAAAGGTAATGAATCTTGATTTCATGTGGTAAGGCATTGTTTTAAGTGTGGTAGGTTGGTGAGTTAGCTGATGATGGGAGGCAGATACCTGGGCAGTCCTGAGCAGTGTTCTGTCCGTCACTACTCCTCCCTACAGCATCCATGCTCTCTGATGACCGCGGCGAATTGAGAGAAATCGCCACGGACAGATACGGGGCAGACACCTCAACTTTCCCTAAACTTTGATGGAAAATTGTTGACTGTACACAAGCTGTACTGCATAGAACAGAATAATGGAAAATTTCACCTGACTGCACCTGGGGAAAGTCCATCAATGCCAAATGCATTTGACTTAAAAATTTATTTATTTTTTTTTAACAGTGCCTGCCCATCAACAACAGAGAGAACAAGTACTGATGCCGATGAAGCATCGTCACGGGCCAATACTTCTCTCGACTGGCTATTTGATGCCACTTCATCTCCACCTCTCAAAACTCCATCAGTACTACCACAACTACAGGTTAGAAAAATTCTTTATGCTGAGGATTAGACTCGCATTACCTTAAGTTGATGTGCTAAAGCTTTTCTTGAAAATACGTAAATAAATCTGCTTATATTTTTAGGCCAGTGTGAAGAAAACAAGCGATGCAACTTCAAAAGCGACCCCCATGAGGACCAATGCTCAAATTGTGGACATGGAATGTGATAACCTAGCAGATCAGGTAACATAATGACACTGGAATAAAATTAAGTCCAAAAGTTTCGGGTGTACGTGTTTAGTAATCAAGGAAAAAATGTTTCATATTTTGCTCTAAAATCACAAGTGGAAACCTGACGGCATTAACAAACAAATGCTAGCTTTCTTAAGACTCAAAACTAAAGTGTATGTTCACACTAGTTTGCAGATGCAGTTACTACAAACAGCCCCACACAAGGAAGGGTCAAAGGCCTGAACTTGGCGGACCTTCTCACTACTCTACATGGAGATCCTTTTTCAACTAGAAAGCAGTTGCCACGAACGCCTGAGAGTTTGAGTAAGTCCTGGTTGTTGTTACCTGCCTTTTAACTAACTTAACAACCTATTTCACTTATAGTTTTGTAGTGATTAATGCAAAAAGCCATGATCCCACACTACCCTCATATTTATTAGTCATTGTCTTGATACCCAGAGCTATAGAAATTACATACTGTACTTCTAATAAAAATTGAGTTGTGAATACTGTCTATTTTTGGACTAATAAAAACAACTTTGCTTCCCCAAAGTTATGGATGTGAAGAGCTCATGGTGGAAAGCAATCGAGGAAGACAAAGCAGAGAAAATGTGTTCAGCCAGGTTTAATGACAGCATCACAGCGCGACTCACTCCTCTCAGTGAACAGAGTGTGTGGCCAAGTCCCACTGGCTCTGGCAAGTGTGACACTAGTTTCCAGTCTGTCACCCACCACAGCCCCCCTGCCAGCCAGCAGGAGGTCTCGAAGTCCACTCTGGTGTCGGACACCTTCAACACAGAGGCCATCGACAGTCCCAGTGGCACAGGCAGCAGTGCAGTTCAGTTCAGCCTTGACCAGGAAACACTTCCTGAGATGCCAAGCTGCGACAGCCTGCTGAGCCTTGACGATGAAGCTGTGGATATAAAGCGTGAGGAGGAAGATGATCTTCTCATCCCATCCCTGAAGACTGAGTTAAGCCAAACACCAACTACAAGTCATTATTTGAGTCGGATTCAGGAGGCGTGCAGCGAGGACTCTGTCGTTGGCAACCGAAAGGGAGCATCAAAGTGCCTTCTGTCTCCTGACGTCGCTGGATTGAATGGAGATTGGCTAATGGATCCTGTAAAACCAGTGGAGGCCACTGACAAGGTCTTCTCACTGGATCTTGATACTCTGGGTACCCCGTCGCCACAAAAGAAGCAAGAATACTGTCTTCCAAAACTGATTACGTTCTCCCCAGTAGATGACATGAAATATTAGCCATATTTGTAAAGACCACTGATTTATCAGTATTCTGTTAATATACAATAGTACATGTACATAACTGTAAAATAACTACTTTTGTCACATAAATTTCTTTGCTTCATTTGTTTTAATTTAAAACTGAGACATGAATTTATTCAATAAAATTGTAAAATGTGGTTTCTTAGTACTTCTCATACAAAAATACAAACTTGAACGGATGTTTGGAGAACGTATGGAACCCTTCTACGATTGATTTTATTGAAATGTTAATTATAAGTGCATTGTATTCTTGGAAAAACCACTAAGTCTATAACACTATTTTGAATGGTGTCTGGCTCTGCTGGAGATGTGGCGTTTGTTAAATTAAACATTTGAAAGCAAATGCTGAATGTCACTTATTGCAAATTAGATGTGTAATTAAAAACGTCACAAAGTGGAGGCTTTGTTATTCCAATAGTAGTGTAATGCATTAATTTATAGTTGGGTGTAGGACACAATCACGAATTTTCATTGCATCCAACTTACTGCATTTTCTGATGCACAATTACCGGTAATGCAGTAACAGGATTTCTGTCGCACCTGTTGCTTTCTCAGTTGGTGTAATTTCCTTGAGTGTGAGATGGGGGGCGCCAGGGACTGCAGAACTGCAAAGGAAAACGTCAAGGCAGTTGTAAAAGACAGGAAGTGAAACACTAAACTTAATTTTAAAAAAAAATTGTGATGAAATGGGGTTGTGAAATAACAGTTGAGCAAGACGTACTTGTATATCGCTCAGCTGAAATATTAAGTCCACATGAACAAAGATGCAAAAATACTACGGTACAGAATTAAATCAGAAGCTTAACTGAAAAGTAATTAAGTAAATGCTTTTCTTTGGTACATGAATCCTGTTGTGCATATTGACTGATAAATCAGTTCTTGGATGACAGTCTCTCATCAATGTTGGGCTGGTATTTTGTGTGTCTATTGTTATCCTTTGTGTTTATTGTTAAAGTAAAAAAAAATGTAGATGAAAAGTGATAGTAAACAGGTCATGTAGTTTGTATAAATGTCAGCTTGTAACAAACATTTTTTGTGATGTTATGCATTGTATTCTTTATTGTCTTAAAGTTATAAATAGCACTGTAGAATCAAGAACATTAAAAGCACTAGTCAACAGATCATTTAGTTTACATCCTGTATTTTGTTTTGATACACTTGACTTTCACGCCTTAGCTTGTCACATATTGGCATTTTGTGTGTTATTTTATGCATTGTGTTCTTTATTTAAAAAATTATAAGTAAAATCTTCAAAAATTAAGTAAATGAAACATTTATATAAACATGTTTTTTTGCATTTCTTTACTGTTAAAAAGTTAATCATCATAAAATTATTGTAAAATACTATTAAAGTATTCTAAAAAATTTTGTACATTTAAAGTAAATGGGTCATTTGTTAAACCATATCAGAATAGCACACTTTATGATAAATAGTAAAATGACGCACTCTGCAACAATGCTTCATATTTAACTTTTTCTAGACATTTCATAAAAATATTTTGCCTTAGATATGTACAATTTTTAAGTATGAGATATTCACTGAGAAAGCACATGTTTAAAATAAGTTTAAATCGTCGAACTAGAAACCATGAGCTTTTATTGTGAAAATCCTCCGGGGCCGGATGTTGCTGCTTGCGGGCTTGACAGTACTCTCACCGCGTTTCTGTGAGCTTCAGGCTGGGACTGTATGTGCAGCCTCTCCTCGTCTCTGGGCGGTTCCAGTCTGAAAGAGACGTTTAGGAAGACCGCTCACCAACAAAACTATCAACCCAGACACAAACATGGCGCCTGCCTCCACCGACAACTTCAGATGAAAGTGTGGCGAAGAAGTGACCCGCAAAGTTTCCAGAGGAGTGTTTCTTCGCTCGCGGTTTCGGTTTTAACGCATTTTTGCTCTGAACGAATAAGTCTACGGAATATATTAAACGGATAAAACCCGCAAGTTGCCTACATGTCAACATTGTCTGTTGCTGCAGCGTAAACAGCTGGTAAGTACTCATATTTCGACTGTAAAAGCTAAGACTAAGCTAAGTTAGCAGGGCTCGTGAGTGTCAGAGTTAAACTATTTTAATGCTACTTTAGCTTTAGCTTAAATGTTGTTTTCTGGCTGCTGCGTGTTTCTTGTCCACTTTGACGGCACGTTTTCCAACTACGAAAAGAGACAGAGCCACGTATTGCTACACAGACTGATCACAGGAGTACATTTCTTTTGTTATATCCGCGGCGATGTGTGTTTCGTGCACGAAAGTTGACCTAGTTAAGGGTCGGATGCAACAGTTGGAATATAACACCCCTCCGTGCTCCTCTCTCCTCTCTCCTCTCTCCTTGACGCCAGATAATCAGACTCTTCTCTCCTGGAGTCTGTCTAACCTTGCAGGTGTCTGCCCACAGCCGCACTTGTCGCTCACAAGCTGAAATTTTCTTCAGGGAAATCAAACAGATGCACAGAAAAACTGCATAAGTATAGGGTTTTGCAGTGCAAGAGACACACGGCTGTACTCAGTATAAGGAACTACAAAACCTAACCTGACTTCCCCTGTTCCAAGGTTGTTAAACCCACTCTAGGTCAGGGGCCATATACAGCCCAATATGGTGTCAAGTGGGCCAGACCAGGAAAATAATAACCTAAAAATAATGTCAATTCTAAAGTTTTCTTCATGTTTTAGAGTGAATAAACTAAAACTACTAATCTACAAACCATCCTTTATGTGAATAACATTTCTCAAGAAAAATAAATGCAGTTTTAAAAATATCTCTCAGCTCATCAGTTACACATGTGCATTACAACTTACACATTGCAGTAGATCTGCAAGAACACAAAACATGTAGTAAATTGCACTTCTCTTTAGACGTTTCAGGTTGTTATTTGTTGTGGTTATTCTCATTTTATTTTTGCGGAAGGATAGTTTGGAAATATACATTTTTGTGTAACTTTACTTTTTTTTTTTTACACTAAATCAAAGCGAAAAGTTTGGAGTTGTCATTTTTACAGATTATTATGCTTGTATTTTACTGATCCAGCCCACATGAGATCACATTGAAGTGTATGTGAAACCTGAACAACCCTTGATTGTTAATTCTTCAGTCTACTTTATACATTTCACAAATTCATAACACAGGCTGGCTAGGAAGGACCCGATTTTGGCCTATGGGCCATATATTTGACACCCCTGCTCTATGCCATGTCTGCATTAATGCGACCCTATGGCTGAAACACAGCTGTGCAAGATGCCTGTGTAGGTTTGGGTGCAGGCTGAGAACAAATGCCATTAAATTCAATGCCAAGGTGCTCACATATCTATGCCTCAGCACTTGACTGTTTGCCAGTTTGCAGTAGTCTAACCCCTAAGGGCATCAGAGCACTCCCTGCCCCAGCTTCCCATCACCAGAACGGTGATTCATAGCATGCATGTGGTGTTCCTGTTATGACAGCCATGCACAAGTTGCAGCAGATCCCAGGACTTCCTCTTGTATTGTACAGAACTAATGCCATTCATATTTTCATTATGGTGCTTCTCTACATTACAGAACAGCCTGGAAGTCAGACTCAGAGGGTGAAGGTAGCCAGAATGGCTACAGCCCATGCTCTTTATTCCTTTAAAGAGCGGTGCACACCACCAGTGACATACAGCAGAAACATCTCTGTCTTGGAATGATAACCCTGGAAAAGGGGAGCGGTGTGAATGTTGCCTCCTACTGGCCGTTAACATGCAGCAGGTATAAAGTAGGTCATGGCTGCAGTGTGGCTTTGTGTACATTGAACTTTACTTTGTTACCTCTGCTGGTTGTCCAAAGGCTTTGTCAGGTGACCAAGGAAGGAAAGTAAATTACCAAGGGAGCAGTACATGCTGATTAGGAACTGCACAGGCAACCGTTAAATTGGAGCCAGTAATTCATAAATTTCCTCAATCAGATAGGCTCAGTTGTAATTTAAAATAAATGTTACCATATGCATAAAATCTGAGGACAACAATATATTAATAAAAAAGCAGCCATTTGACTGTCAAGAATTACACCTGATCACAAAATAAACTGAATAAATACAATATTTAAGATGATACACAGTATTATATAATACATTATCATCATACATAATAGTTTATTGATGTTGAAGCAGTTTTAGAAATGAGAGATCTTCCACTAAGAGGTCAGAGAGACTAAAGCATCCTGAAATTGGCAGGACTGCATTGTGTGCTACAAGTAGTTTTCAGCAAATGCAGAATTGAGAATTACGTTCTGACCTTATCGCTCTTCACTATCATCACAGTTACACAAGTTCTTACTTCATGTTTCTGTTCAACTACCCAGCACACAGAAGGAAGAAAGACCACCCATCTATCAAGGGTGTTTGCGTCATTGAAACAGTTCAGTGCATTTAGTTAAGCTGCCTGGATGCATGTTTTAATGCATATTCATTCCAGATAGTTGATTCTAGCCAAACAGAGACGGGGAGGAACTTTTGATATTTCCTTCTCAGGTAACCTATTTTCTTCCTCTGAGCCTTAGACTCTATTGCAGTGATGTGCCAGTAGTGTTTCAGGTCTGGCTCTGAGTTGGTAAAGGCCCAGCTAGTTAGTAAGGGTAATGACTTTGCCCTCTCTGCCTTTACTTCTGAGTGGAAAGAATGCTCTCTGTCCGCCGGGCTGTCACGCTCCAGGAGGGAGGCAGTCTTGTGACGTTTCTGCTGAGCCTTGCTTCGACTGCTTTGAGCTTCCTCTCACTATTTGAGCATTGTTTTTCATTGTGCATGTCAAAAGTTTAAGCAAAGAAAAATAAGATGAAATTGTTTGTTTCACATAGTATTTCTTTGATTGTTTCTGTATAGAGGTGGCAAAGCAAAACCTGACTGCTGTTACTGGCTGTGCATTCAACAGTTGTTTTTGACATGTTTCTGGAGACTATTAAAGCGTCACTTTCTCTTGAAAGCACACAGGCCTCCTTAATCATGAAGTGTATAACTACAGACAGCCCCAACATGAGGCAGAAAAGAAAAATGTCAGTTTGAAGTGTTGAGTGTTTTTATGTGAAATTTTGCAACCTCTTCTCTGACTTTTTTCCAGCTGGATAAAGATCTAATTTTAATTTTTTTTTTATTTTTTTAAAGGAGCAAATCTCTACAATTGAGTATTTTGTACTTAATTTTGTAGATAATTTACAAAATTCCAAACATTTGTTGGTATTTAATTTTGATAAATTTTAATATTGGCACTTGTAAATTGTTTTTTGTTGATAATTATTGCTAATTGATGCCATATCATGAAGATTTGGCTGCTAAATTGCATTGGCACCTCATGGATTATTACTTGTTAGACTTGGCAGATGTTAGGTAACTTCTAAAAGGAACAAATTGCAGTGGTCTGTAGCAAAAACTAACAAACATTATCTGTGTGTACTGTCTCATGCCAGTGTGATTTGGAAGTCAGATGTTTTCTTTTTCTGAGAAATGTGTCATTGCTTGTCATCAGCCCTAAATAAAATGGGATTTCGCGTATTGCATTTGTATAAAAACAGCTGCCAGGGTTAAACAAACACCAATGAGGAGCAGAGTTCACTGGCTTTTCGCTTTGTTCGGATGTGCAGAGTAAGATGTTGTTAGCATATGGATATGATAATGCAACGCTATCAAGCAGACTTATCTGGGGCCAAAAAGCAGATAGGATGTGAATACTCCACCTCTTACAAACTCACAACTGCAAATATTGAACAGTTAGATATATTTACCCTGTGCCACAGTATCAGCACAGTTAGTCTTTGTTATTTTCTGCACTAAAAACTGAAGCTCAGTGTTCTGCTTTCGCCAAGTAGTTGTGCGAGTTTCATCCTACCCTGGTACGGTCTGTAAACACACCAACAGCCAACTATGCATGCATAAACTGCAGCTTCCCACCATAGACAGATCATCACTGCAGATCACAGCATCATCTGTAGACAGATCATACATGTTAAACTTCAGAAAAAGCTCAGACTATTGATTCTTTTGTGGTTGTTGCCTTGTAAAATGGAGGTTTTGTCACCTCATTGGCACCTTGTCCTCAGTCTGGCTTTCACCTCCAACAGCACACTGTGATGACAGGTGGCAGGGAAGGCCACTTTGCTCTTCAGATCCTCAAAAGCCCACAGCTACAGAGTGGCACTTGAGTTTAACACTGGTCCTGCAGGAGTTGACACAGCAGTGCTCAACGGCTGGCACTGAGGCTGAAAAGTTGACATGTGCAAGGCTGGGAAAAATGATAATTGTCCTTTTAGTATAAGAGTGGGCTGTCACGGAAGATTTCAGCACATTTGTCTGCTTCTCTGCTCTTTGCACTCGTGCTCAGATGCATATATTTTTATGTTGGAGGATCAACTTGTCTTGTCACTTGAACTCAATGCACAACCTGTTCGCTATTAGCACCGTCACTCACTATGTGTACATAGTCTGGCTCAGAGCATTGATTTTTTTTTTTTTTTTAATTTATTTATTTATTTATTTATTTTTTGTCCTTGCAGTAGATGGTAGTTGTTTGTTTGTGTCTTGCTCAGCTGCTGCTTAGGTCAAGCTGTGAGTGGATCTGTATGGCTGAGCTTCTGCTGAAATAACTGAGACAGGCACAGCCCTGTCTGTTGTCCAGTACTCAACACACAAAACTTGTGCATGCACACACACAGGCAAGCTCTTTCACCCGTGGGGAACAAGCCTCCAGGCTCTTTTGTGTGAGAGGGATGAGATCATTATAGTGCAGACCATGGGGGATGGAATAAGGGGTTTCCATTCTCTATACTTAAATAGAAAAATCTGTTTCTGTCTTTTTCTCATATCTCTAACCTTCTTTGCTGTGGTGAAAGTAGGCACAATTTCAGACTGAGAGCTGTCCTGAATAAAGACATTATCCTTTTCTTTGTCAATCTCTTTATCAAAGAATTATTCAGAAAAACATCCTTTATTACAGTTTGTCCTCAATTATCCTTAAAATTGATAATTAGTCCTGAACATTGTGGCACTCAGCCGTCTTAAAAATTCCACAGACACAATAAATAATGTTATATTTGCTTTGGAAATCTTTGTAAAGAATTTGTCAAATTAGTGTAGATCATTTTAGCACAATGGAGATGAGAATGAGTGGATCCATCAGCAGTCATTGATGGGTGGGGGGTTCAGGTGTGAGCTTTAGCAGCTTGAACATCAGTATCAGAAACATTAGTCATGGAGAAATGGAAATTTAACATTAACTGGATAATAACATGCTTAAAAGTACTTCAAGACAATAACTATGAGGCTTGTTGAACTGTTATTTAAAAAAATATATATATCAAAAATCTAAACTCTTAAATTTTACCAAAGATAACTTGAACATCTGAAAAAGTCAAATTAATTAGGCTTTCTCAAACCTACAAATACCATGTAAAAGACACGACAGGTGAACTGATGTATTGCAAAATCCAATAATCTTTTTTCATATAGGGTTGCATGATTTACTCAAAAGTCATATTATGAATATTGTGGGCAATATTGCAATACGAGTAAGCTGCTTGGTTATGATGAAAAATGCAAAGATTAGCCTACTGATTGTTTTTCAAAATGTTTCAACTCAAACATATCAACTACAGTAAAAAATTACTGAAAATAATCCATAAAGAGACTGTGAAAAAACACCCACAATCGCCCTACGTTGTTGTGTATTTGCCTTGCGACCATCACCAAAGTCTGATTACAGTGCAGCCCACTCATGTTAATAAAAATGTCATAAATTGGACTCATAATGTTCTCAAATGGGTCTTGTTTAAACTGCCAGAAACCTTGTTAAATGGGTTAATACTAAGCAAGTACAAAAAGGGAACAAACATTTGGTTTTAAGGCAAAAGCATCTGAATTGTAAGACCTCCCTGCCTTTATTTGTGGCAGCTGGAGCGCTTTCCTCTGCCCTGAGGGGGTGTTGGACTGTGTAACCAACCCTCAACACATTTGCCACTGCGAAGGAACAAGACTTTCCAGAAACCTGGCTTCAAGGAATGGGCCTGTCAGGATTTATGGAGTGATAATGGATTGAGTGTCAAATGAACTGTCTTATCTGTTACCACTCACCTGTTGGTGACTGGTGTTGCTGTCGAAGTCAGACTCTGAAATGTTAATTTTTTCCACCATAATTATAAGGTACCCATTCCAAAAAGAAAAGGTGCTATTGTACTGCAGGTGGTGATTGCTTACATCTTATTATTCCTTCCAAAATTGTGTCAGCTTATCTTAAAATATCTGGATTGGTCTCTCTCTAACAGATGCCTCTTCCAAATCATCACAAAGCAGCATGAAAGATCTGATATTATTACAAACATCAGTTTCCCACACCTGCTTAAGTAAACCTCAAATGCCCGTCGAGAGTTGACGTCACAGTGGACTTAACTTGGCCACTTCATCTGACCTCAAAAAGGAGGAAAAAGTAATGATCGATTTAACATTGCTCTTGTTTTTAGAAGGAGAAGATTGAATCCATAACTGATCAGGCTGTGTCACTGAATGGTCTAGTTTAGTCATGGTTGGTAGTGACCCTGCTGCATGAGTGCAAAGCAGACAAAGAGTGTGACACTCGATCAGGAGTAACAGAGGAACAGGTTTTCACATGGGAAGGGAGGGGCAGAGTACAACCTTTAGAGGCAGGGGCTCATGTTACAACACAAGACTTAGCCTAATACAGTGGAAATTTAGTGGGACAGTTTGTCTGCTGTGTTAGCATATGACCCAAGAACGGTTTTGCCTTGAGATATAAAACTTTTTACCCTCCCTGTGTGGTGATACATGTAGAGAACAAGTTGGACAGAAGATCCTTAATGCTATGCCTGCTTCTGTTTTACAAGAGCTTTAAGGCTTTTAGTCCAATCCACTGTCAACACTGTCACAGTTTATGGCCACCACTGTGTTTTAATTGCACGCCAGGCATAAAGCGCACTATAAAAAAAGCTTCTACCATCTTGTGTACCGCACTGCTATTGTACATCCAAAGTGGAGACACAGTGGAGTTTATTTCATGGTGCTTAGAGTTCCACTGCAGAATATAGAGCATATGTCAGCTTAATGTAGCCTTGAAAGACTCATGCAGATCAATTTCCTCAGCCAGAGTAACTCTACTCACAGCTCAGGGTTGGCAGCCCGGTATTGTTGTGGCTCGGTTGCCATGGCAGCATCAATGTTTCTCTGACACGAGTTGTCACAAAACGATATTTTTATGGTTATGGCAAGGGAGGAAGGAGGTAGAGGGGACTGCCACAAAGAGACTCCAGCTTTGAGTGTGTGTATTGTTGCACAATTACAGAGTCAAGAGTGTATCCACAGTTGTGTGCACACGTCATTGCCTGATATCAACGCTCATTCGGCCTTGCATGGAAACACAGTTCTGTATGAATGTGGCCAGCAGTGGTGCTGAGTGTCTGGTGTGTTACTCAGATGAAGTGTTTGGTTTTTAGGTATAAGGATTGCTGATGATTTGCTCCCCAGATGAAACCATTATTAATTTGTCAGTTGTTTTGTTTAGGCATGAATGAGTCCGTCTTGTATTTCAGACTTCTGTCGTGTAGTGTTTTATTGCGTCGGTTCATTGTCAAGTGTACAGTTTTTATTAGTGATGTACAATTATGATAAAAATCTGAAGGTTGCTGATGCAGATACCTGTGTGTTTACTTTGTTTTATTTATTCTCCTTTTTGTCTTACAGAAAGTATCATAATGAAAAACAATAACTGGACAATTTTAAAGTCTTGCAATAGGCATGAATTCACACAACAAATTGTAAGATAGCCTTTAGTGTAACATAATGCAGCAGCAATTGATTAATAATCTGTTAAATATATTTCCATTTAATGAAATAATTGTCTGGTTTATAAGATGTAAGAAGAAAATGATGAAGTGATTCCAAAGCCTAACATGATCTTCTCAAATGACTTGTTCACTCACAACCCAGAGATATTCAGTTTACTCTCACAAAGGAATAGAGAAACCAGACATTATTCACATTCTAGAGGATTTTATCTGGAAAATTTTGACCTGATTTTTCTTTGAAAAATACTCAAAGCATTCATTGACTATCAAAAGAGGCGTTGACAAGCAGTCGATTTTGTTCTACTGTAAAACAGCAGATAAATGTCAGCCACTGCCATAGGCAAAATATTGTCTTACATGCCAATAGCTGTCAGCGATATTCGACCGACAAATCTGTGCACACAGTAGTTTTAATATACTGTAGTATGTGGTGACATTGGCCAGGCAGTGATGATATTTTTGGCGTTTCAGTGCCATTTTTAAGTGATTGCTTTTGTAGCAGTTCCCTTTCTTATCAGTGTTACATGCCACTGACATTTAGTTTCTTATGGTGACTGTTGCACAACAAATAATGTGTTACTCTCATCCTGTTCTCCTTGTTTTAACAGGACTAACAGTACATAATGTCTGTTTAAGCTATAACCATAAAACATAAATACATCATGGATCTTGGTTGTTAGGATCATTGGCCTGCTTTATGAATCCACGAGTAAATAAAATTCTCAACAACACATCTGTAGATTGATTAAACCCAATATGAGGTGCAGAATCAGATAATTTCTCTCTGTAAAACACACATGATCTTCATCCATGTCTGGGTTTCAGCACAGAACAGGCACCTGTAGTTGTTGTGTATGTGTGGACGATAACAGCAGCAGCAACATGCGTGACTAGGCCTGTCACGATAACAAATTTTGCTGGACGATAAATTGTCCCAGAAATTATTGTGATAAACAATAATATTGCCG
>JAPTGW010000011.1:13494251-13508744 GCA_029814545.1 Apogonichthyoides opercularis
CCACCCACCCAATGAGTTGAACAGTTTGATGGCGTGAGGAACAAAGGAGGCTCTGTAGTGAACGTGGAAACAGTCATCATCTACAACACTGATTCACCAGTAAAACCCATGGAGTTCAATAAATGACAGGGGATGGACACACTTGATTTATGTTCAGTTATTGATATATTTGCTGAAAAAGTCACTTTTTCTTAAGTTTTCTCTGTTTCTGACATAATAACCCTCAACTTCACTTTGAGCTTTTATGAACATCTTCATAATCAGTTAATTAAAAATAATAAAATACCTGATTTTCACTGAAAAAACACAAAAGACAGAGGATAATATAATAAATGATGATAAATTACTTAAGAAAGGTTAAATACAGAGGAAAATTTCATTTGGGAAGTGCCACAAAAGTAGCACTAGGTTTTTATGGGTTAAACATCTGAGACATGCATTCATGTATTTAATTCAATAAATGTCTTTTCTGTTCGCACATGTTGGAGATGAACACAGAGGTGACTGCACTGCAGTGGGGGAACCTTTGGACTGAAGGGGGCGAGGCAGCGGTGGAGCCCGTGTGTATGCGCTGGTTGGCGGGCACGTCATCATCCTCATCATCCCGACCCGACGGAGAGGCAGCAGACCTCCCTCCTGCATCCCCCCCCAAACTACTGCATTGTGTCTGAAGGTGGAGCAGCGGATCTTCAATGGACAACATCATGATATTAGGAGCTCAGTAAAACCTGGAGCTTTTTCGTGGAACCCGCTCTCACCGTAAAAACCGTCGCTTTCCACAAATTTTATCAAGGATAATAATGATGAGGTAAGAGCTTCCGGTCGCCATTTTGCCGGTGTTTAGTGATTTAAGGACGATCTGCAAGGGATGATTATTAGCCACAGCTTGGACGGATTCCGAGGGCAGGATGTCAAAGCGGCATCGGTTAGATTTGGGAGATGTACAGTCGTCTAGTAAAAACAGATTTTGTCATAGGTATGTGATGGAGCGCAAACAGCGATATGGTGTTTGTGTGGGGACTGCTCCAGGCTGTTTGTTATTGTTCCGTTGCTAACTAACCGCGCAATCATGTAACCCTTTGCAAGTGTCGGAACCGGATAGACGCCAATGGAAGTCGCTCTGTTTCTCTAAAACTCTACTCTGCCCCATAAGTAGGCTTTAGAATAACCAGCAGCGGTTTTATAATAAAGTGGCTTGTGTAACCTTAGCTAGCAGTTAGCATCATACTGGCCTGTGCTGCTGCGCGTGCACCTGTAAGCTAACCACTACATTTACGTATTGCCTGTATGTTCGTGGGATGTGCCACACATAGTCTCAGTTTTTAGGCAAGAAAAGCTCTAAACAAAACTCTAACTCGGGCTAATGCTACCTGCTTATTACACATGAAATGCCCTGTCAGGTTAACACACTGATAGATAACGGTAGCGAGAAATTAACAGGTTTATGATGGTTCACAGACTAGCACTGTAGCACACCTGCATTAGTGCGAGTATGTGATTTATTCTAATGACTTAAATCACAAGGTTTCTACTGGGTTAGTATGTATTTGACAAGCAAAACATGAGCTCTCCCACTTGATGAGGCAGGAAATAGTGGTGTTTTAATTAACTAACTAATAATAATAATAGATGGATAGTGTCAATTGTTATTCGTCATCTGTTATTATTAGAGATAGTGTTCAGAAACTATTGATCATGATCAGAAGTTTGAGCACGAGTATTAATTTAGTTCTTTCAAAACCATTTGCTCAGTCTTTTAATATTAACCTATAAAGACCCAAACAGCAACTGATGGACCAAAATCATATACTGATCTAAAATATTGATTAACTTATGAACCATTAATCCTATTAATACATGTAAATACTGTGTGGGGTGATTACAGTGCAAACCAAAAATAAACCATTCATTCATAAATAATTGGTGTAAAATGCAGTTTATCTTTTCTTGGTTATCAGATATGACCCATTTGGATTGTCAGAGGTTCAGTAGTGAGCATGGAAACACTGTCATCTTCTACAACATTGACTCATTAATAAAACCCTCAGAGTTCGGTAAATGACAGTGGATGGAGACACTTGGTTTTATATGCAGTTATTGATATGTTTGTAAAAAAAAAAAAAGTCCCCATTTCTTTAGTTTTCTCTGTTTCTGATATAATAACCCCTTAACTTTAATCTCAGCTTCTATGAACATCTATATGATCAGTGAATTAAATACAAGAAAATACATGGTTTTCATTGAAAAAAAATACCAAATACAGAGGATAGTATTATAATAAATTGTGATAAATCATTTAAGAAAGGTGAAATTTAGCGAAAAATTTATTTGGGAACTGCCACAACACTGGGTCGTTATAGGTTAACATCAATATCTGATGTTTTGACTCTACATTAAAATCCAGTGCATGTTCACTTTTACATGTAGCTCTTTTCACTGTATAAAAACTCAAACCAGGCTCATTTCTCCTACCTAATGTGGAGTTAATTTGTAACTTATGCATTTAATGGTTTCATTTTTATTTTGCAATAGTAAAAAACATTTCTTTCTATTACTTTTTCCATGACCTTTGCATGCTACACATGATTAGCCCATGCCTTTTGCCACCATGAATAACGATGTGCACTAACCTTTTCACGTGATTTCAAGAGAACTTGACATCATTTGTGCAATATTAGATCCACATTTTATATTTGCGTTCATCCCCTGTTGTGTTTCACGTCGCTAGTTCTAAGCCAAAATTCAGCCCACATGATTAAATGTTACAGTCATTTAAAGTTGTCTCTGCAGGAAGTTAAATTGGCTGCTTTGTCAGTGCTTCATCACCAGTGACCTTCAAATCAAGTCCCTTCCTTTCACAGGCGTGACCGTGACCGTGATGAACGGCCGAGAGACAGGGACCGGGATCGTGACCGTGACAGGTATAGAGACAGAGAGACTAAGTTATCGACGATGCCAGCCACAGGTGGTGTAGACTTCTTTAAGCAAAGCCCTGTACAACAACAGATCAACCCTTTCACCAACCTGCCCCACACACCACGCTATTATGAGATTCTCAAGAAACGGCTGCAACTTCCTGTCTGGGAGTACAAAGAGAGCTTCACTGACATCCTTACGCATAAACAGTCCTTTGTCTTGGTGGGAGAAACAGGCTCTGGAAAGACAACACAGGTAAAAATGCAGTGAAATGCCGATCTGTACCAATGCAGCAAAGCTTACAGTTGCTCTTAAATATGACTAAAATTTGTCTAAATTGGTATTAATAAGAAAATCTGTGATGAAATCAGCGTAACAAAAAAAGCATTGCACAACAAACCGATGATGCATTTTAAGCAGTTTCTTTCTAGAATTGGCTGTGTCTTTGGGATTGTAAGATTTATTGGGTTGAGCCTTCTGCCTTCTCTTAAGGGGAAAATAAACATTCACAGAAATATAGATTAATGTATGTAATTTTCTCAGTATTTTCTGCCTCTGTTGTGTTATACACATTTATAATAAATTCTGTCATTTAGATAATCTGAAAAGCTCTTAAAAAAAACCTCAGTTTAGTGGATTTCTTTGCATTTATTCTCTGTCCGTCACCAAATGGGAAAAGAGAGAACCCATGCTGCATTGCTTTTAGATTATGTATAACCAGAATACATTATTATGCTGCTTCAAATTTAGGAGTAATTAGTGAGGTATTTCAGACAGAATTCCTCAGTGTAAAGATTACATAATTTTGGATAAAACCACTTTGTCCTGAGAAGTCCAGTAAAGTGATTCAGGTAAGCCTTTTGTCCCTCTTTGCAAAAACAGGTCGAGTATATTGAATTACTTTTATTAAACTGCAGTTAAAAAATCCCTGATGTTATTCTGTGTTCTGAACACTTGTTTTGGCATATCTATGGCAAATCCAGCTAAATGATTGCCATGAAGCTCTGCTAGATCACCAAATTAAATTTAACTAAAGGGCCAGGTCTTGTGAGCACTAATAACTGATTTTAATAGTGTCTATGAAATATTTACCTCTCTCAAATCTGGTGTTGGCATTTTATTCTTCTGACTGGCTGACATTTAAAAGACTGGTAAGATTTGAATCATCTTTAAAGGGCAGTCATCTGAACCACAAGCTTAATAGAGTGGAAGTCTGTCTATGTTAAGGCCGCTCTCAGAAAGTGTCTTCTGTTTCGACAGCGAGGAGATCGCAGATACCGTACCTTTAGTCAAAATGGTGACAGCTGTGACATTGAAGAAATTAACTGTGTGAGACGGAGCAACTTTGAATGGAAAAGGAGGCTTTTATTTGAGTAGAATGTTATTTTTTTTCTTCTGTATTTTAAAATGTGGTCTGATTTCTTTGCATGGATTGGATTGCACAGTTTCCAGGTCAAATAAAACTTCATCTACATTGCCTTTCCAGATTCCTCAGTGGTGTGTGGACATGGTGCGGTCTCTTCCAGGGCCGAAAAGAGCAGTGGCCTGCACTCAGCCCAGAAGGGTAGCAGCCATGAGTGTCGCCCAAAGGGTGGCTGATGAGATGGATGTCATGCTGGGCCAAGAGGTGGGGTACTCCATCCGGTTTGAAGACTGCAGCTCGGCTAAAACCGTGCTCAAGTAAGATAACATTTCTCTCTGCCCGATAAAGCGATTGTATTTAATGATAAAGTCTTTAATGCGCAGCCGCTCTGTGAATGTCTGTATCTCTTCTGTTCACTTAGGTACATGACAGATGGAATGTTACTGCGAGAAGCCATGAACGATCCCCTCCTAGAGCGATACGGTGTCATCATCCTGGACGAGGCCCACGAACGCACATTAGCTACTGACATCCTCATGGGAGTCCTGAAGGAGGTGGTCCGACAGAGGTCTGACCTGAAGGTAAACGCAGTGCAGCTGCAGCAGCACATTTATAGCTGATCTTTCTAAATCTTCCCATATTTGGCTTGGTGCCAAAGCAGAATTTTAAGTCTGAATAATCATGTTGACATACTTAAGGTAGTAACTTGACAGGAGTGAGGTTACTGCTGTATTTGTTGTCCCAGTTAAAGCCTGGCATCACAACAATTAGATTGCATGATTCTCAGTGCATGTCGAAACCACTTGGGTAACCTTACTAGAGCCTTCAGTACCCAGTCTTTGGTTTTGGTGTAGATTACATATCTGCTAAGTGACTTGTGGTGGAACTTGATTCGTGTGATTCCAGCATCTTCAACAGGTAGTGAAACAAGGGCTATCACAGAAAAAGGCTATAGATAAAAGCTTCCACAGACTGAGCGTTTATTTTCTTGCTCTGAGATGGCAACATATGCTCATTTTATTGTTTAGTTGGCTTGCTTTTGTCTTTTTTTTTTTTTTTTTGTAGATATGAGAACAGGATGAAAAAAGATGACGCAGTTTGTTAGTTTTGGTCGCATTCTGACTCTGACTCCACCCACTGCATGATCAGAGAACCACAGCACACTTATGTCAAGTTTCCACTACGTGGTACCAGCTGGACTCGACTTGGCTCGGCTCAGTATTCCTGTGCCACATTTCCACTACATGGAACCAGCTCAACTCAGTGTTCTGATGTGGTGCATTTATTTCCGTGTCTGCTCAGAGAGCTGCTGAAAACTCGCTCATTGCGTGTTGACCCATCTGAATTTTTACGTTGGCCACCAAAGACTGAATCTCCTCGACTGACCGTGGTGTAGTTTTGGGCCGTCATCATGTGGATTAATGTACCGTTATGTTTACTGTCTACTTCCGCATCTGTGTTTTGTAAAATGGCAGGACACAGAGAAAACTGTCTGACCAGTCAGTGGTCCGCATTGTTTATACATCACGGTTTAGTATTGCTTGGAACCTCGGTGGAGGTGATACCAAAAAACTAGTCCCGGGTACCAGATTCCAGGTCCTTTTTCGAAATGCAAAAAGGCCGAGTCGAGTTGAATCGAGCTGGTACCACGTAGTGGAAACGCGGCACTATACTAAGCCAAATGAAGCTCTAAAAAGTTTAGTTTGACTTTTTGCTCTGGTATTACTGCATAATATAGGCCTGCTTAAGAATCAATACCACTTTCTGTGTGTGTTAGATTGAGAATATTTTTTCATCATTCATTATTTTCCCATGGTGTGCTGAAGCCCTGAAGTGCTCTTAAACCTATAATATTTCTAAAGTGCAATTCTGTAGTTAGGGTTGTGTTGTCACTGTGGTGTAGTAATTATTTCTTATTCAAACCAACAAACAAATTAAGCGTTTGACCCATGGGAAAATAAATGAGGTTTTGCAGAATGTGACTGAAGGACTTGTGGGCTGAACACCTTGACACCCAACAAATTTTGTAAAAGTGTGAAGTACAACTCTTATGTCATGAAATATGAGGCTAATGAAGATTTTCAAATAGACACTGGCCAGTTTTGCTGTTTTTCACCTGCAAAATGAAGCTTTTTTTACACATTTGTTGATTTATTAAATATATTATCATCAGCATTGATGTATTTTATTTCATCGTGTCATATATAATTCAGTTCATTGAATTTTTCTGACGTACATTATATAAACAACGTGTCTTGTGTAGTTGACGGTTCCCAATATGTTTAGAAAATCCGGTGTGTCCAGATGTCTGCCTTGTGTTACTGTTTTTTTTTTTTTATATCACTCACTGATGATTCCTGACATATTTTCCAACATACACATACATAAAACAGCAACGTTAGCCTAATCTTTGGCTACAATTTAGTGAAAGAGAATGATATTGCAATGTCAATTTACTGGAAAATCAGCAACCAGTGTTAGCGGGCTGTCGTTTTGGGTAGACTACAAACTCCTGACTATATTCTCTCTGTGCATCTAGGACGTAGGTGCTGTTATTTGACTGACTGACTACAGCTCAAAGGGTTAATTTTTCTCCTCAGAGACATTGAGAAATCTCAGGAAAGTTTTGTGCAAAAAAACGCCACATCGATGCATAAATTGCTTCAAAATGCAATAGAAAAATTTCCACTGCTCTACTTAAGTATAACTTTCCCCATGCATAAATTCACCAATAGTCAGTCTTCACACCCCTCCTCTGTCACTCCTCCCTTTTGTCACAGTTTTTTTGACAGTGTCCCCCGTGTCTGACAGCTGACTTTCCATGGAGGAAAAACAAATGAGCGTCTACTGTATACAGCAACACTAGTGAACACTGCTCCCCTAGTGTGCTCCGTATTAAGCCAGTGAACCAGGGGCAGAGCGGCAACATGTCTGTGGATGCAGGCAGAGCTTTATCGGCAGAGCGTGCCAGACATAATTCTCATAAAGCAGATGGATAATGACTAGTTGTTTGTCAGTGTGGGAAGCAAAGGTTAGATTGTTGTTCGTAGACTGTTAAATGAGGTCTATGTTATTGGGAATGATCATCCACCCACACCCCTCTATCTCCTTCATCCATATCCTCTACCAAATTTGAAAGTTTAATTTGCCTTGATTAAGAGCAATTATGATGTCTCGCAGAGCGTAAAGTGAAATGCCGAGACGCTGGCCCCTGAAAATATTTGAGATTGAAAATGGGAGACGCATTTCCCATCAGAATCCTAATGCGCTCTATCTAATGGCTCTGGAGAGAACATTGTGTACCCAACATCAGGAACAAGGACTGTCACAGCTCTGTGTAGGTCAGTGACTCAGAATTTAATGCCAAGTTCCACACTATAGACACCAACCTGGGTTCGTGCCAGTGCCCTCGTCCTGTATACTAATCCATTAGCCTAAAGCTTTTTGTACTCTGTTTTTTTTTCTTCTGTTTGCATTGGCACCCTTATCCACTCAGTATGTGTCCTTATGTCCAATCATCAACTCATATAAGACATCGTATATTTGTATATTAGTCATTTAAGTCTTCTCTCCTTTTTTTTAATATTCTCTCACCGACCTTGTGTCTTTATACATTTAGGTCATTGTCATGAGCGCCACACTCGATGCTGGGAAGTTCCAGGTGTACTTTGACCACTGCCCGCTGCTAACCATCCCCGGACGCACCCACCCGGTGGAGATTTTCTATACGCCGGAACCAGAGCGGGACTACCTAGAGGCAGCCATCCGTACTGTGATCCAAATCCACATGTGTGAGGAGGATGAAGGAGATGTTCTGCTTTTCCTCACCGGTCAGGAGGTACACCTCAGTAGATTTCATCCAGGCAGTTTTACAGGAAACATGTGGGAAGGTTAGAGGAGAAAGTATGGAGATTTTTACTCGTGACAGATCAAGTTACACTGTTTGTACCCTAAGTGCAATTTGTGAAGTCATTTTATTTGCCTTTGGACAGATGTTGGGCTGGATATTCTATAATGCCAATGCCATTACTGCTTTGATATTCCATTTTAAACTACAGTTTTTCAGTATGCCACACATTAGAAAGCACGTTGACATTTGTATTATTTTTAGCTCATCAGCTTTCTAAATACACTTAGAGCATCTTTGTAACATAAGATTCACCTAAAACCCACTCACCACTATGTCTGTTTCAACTCTTAAGTTCATATTTCAGCACCTGGGAATTTTATCACTCCGAACAGTTGTACATCATGTCGAGTAAACCTTTTTAAAACCACTTTAAGCATGATATCTAGGGATACACAGATAAATCAGCCAAATATGGGTGTTGGCCAGTTTGGCCTCGTTGACTGACATCATCAAGATGTGGCTTCACCAGTAGCAGCAGCAATTAGGGCTGTCACCAAATATTCTAAATTCAATTGTATATTTGAATTGTGAGCACAAATAGACATTCGATTTAGAAAATTAATACTCTGTCATACCGCTGTGGTTGGTGGTCTTGCAAGATCTCATGTTGGCCTGCATCATAGACAGGGGTCACATCCTATTTTGCAGGGTTTAAATTGAATTGTAGGTCAAGCTGAAGTGAGTGAATGACTCAGAGAATGTTCTTTATCCTGAGTGACCTAAAAAGCCTTGTTTTCAAAATCTTTTCAGATTTTGGTTTGCAGACGGCAAGACTGTGGAACCACAGCGTTACACTCGGACAAAGCGTTATTTCTGGTGGACTTAAAACTAGACGCCCTAAAGTAAATGTGAAATTTAAGTACATTATATATATTCTATTCAAGGGATTATATTCTAGGGATACATACCATGAAATGTGAGTGATTTACTGTACCTGTAGCTAATACATTCTCTTATACGCCCATTGCAATAAACAAATGTGGTAATCGCAGGACATTTGGTTGGAATTTGTCTTCTAATCTGATTTTGATATGTGTATGTATGTGTCATTTCAGACATGTTTAAATTAGCATATCAGAACCAATATTTGTAACCGTTGAACTGATTTGCCTTGGTTTTTTTTTTAAACAGAAAGAATCATTAAATGTGAGTTTTGACAGCTCTGGGGGCAGTGATATATTAAATGAATCATGAATTTGTATGACAGGGGAATGGATAGAAACTAAATAAACAGAAAATATCACTGGCATCATTTAGTAGTTTTTCCCTCTCTTTTTGGAATTTGAATTGGTACCAAATGATATTTTTGATATTTTTAGTAGTTAAATTGGTGATGTAAAAGCATCAAGTTTGTGATCTGTACATATGCCTGATCTCCATAGTTAAGGCATGAATATTAATCCATCTACTTAGGAAACTTTTCTGATTATATTGTTTTTTTTCCCCCACTCTGTTACATTTTGATACACATGCAGAGAAAATCATTAATCCTCAGGTTCATGGATGTTAATGCATGTGACTGTGCCTGTTAAGGAACCACCAGGATTTGCAGACAGTGAGGTGGAGAAGGAAAAAAAAAAAACAGTGGAGCGACCCAGATTCTGCCCTGCCCACGAATCTCTGAAATTAAGTCATTTATTATTTTTTTTCCCTCCCTGCAAATGTTGTCCAGTGATGTGTAATGGAGGGCAGGGTTCATGCCTAAAATGATGAATTTGGTCACAGCTGGGTGGACACACACACACACACATGCACAGACACACAGAAAAAGCACTAACAAATGTCTCAATCTTCTGATCGTTTGACAGCAGAGGCCTGTAGCAGCCACCAGAGCCTATGCTGGTGTGATTATTCTCTCACCATGCTGACAAAATGTTGTTGGAGACCATGTGAACAGTTAAAATGATGAATTCAACTAGTGTCAATATAGCACAAATTGCTCTATGGGCTTTGAACAACGTGTTGGACTCCGTTGCACACGGTTCTTTCCCATTCTCTTTGAACGTGATGCCAATTTCTCATCTACACAGACAATCTTTGGAAAAATCTCATGTCTCTGTTTGTCTGGCCTCCCCAGTCACACGTTGTAAGGGCTTGTTTATCAGTAATTATTTGTCACTCAACACCGGCTTGACTGTTGCAGTATACCTACGTCAGTTCTCATTTGCCAAAGCAGGATCAATATGCAGCTTGTTACGAAGGGAATGAAGTCATGGAGGGCATGGTGTTTGAAGTGGTCTCCTTCGAGGACTGGTAATTGATTTTAGATTTAGTCGTATCCGAGCTGTTCGGACGGCCAGAGACACGAACAGCACTCCTTCGTCGAATGTGCTGGAAAAGTACGGGATATTTGCAAGCGAAGTGTTAAATATTTTTTGCACTTAGATGTAATTTGTTGATTTATATTCACCCCCCACGCTGTGTCAAACTAAGACATTACTGAGAGCACTCCCACAGTGAGTTCATTATCACCCCATCCTAATTGGGTTAAAGAAGTTAATGTGTAGTAGGTCTAGCAGAGATGGGTGTTCAAAGGGTGCTGCAGCACGCCCCTCGAGCGCTTCTTAACCTCTTCAATCTCACAGCAACTTTGATGTAGACTAATGATTGGGAGCCAGATCCATGGCAAAGCTATAGACTCTTTTTATCTGACTATTTAATTTATAACAGATGAGACCAAAAATAAATACACAGGATTCTTTTCCGCTCGCTAAGAGTTTTCTGAGATATTTTGCTTCCACAGACAAATAGAACTGAAGCACCAACCCCAAACAAGAAAGTCGAAACTTATCACAGCTGTTGAGCAAAGATAAGTCCTAATGTTTAAGCTTCCCCCTCAGCAGCTAACATCAAAACATGGGGATTGGCGGGGGGTTGTTTGCTAGTCAAGAGGAGTGCCTAAATGTGTCGGTTATTAGCTTGGCTGTAGATCGTTGCTTCTGGGGTCGCAAGAAGAGCTGGTGGACAGGTTCCCAACACTGTCCAACTGCCCCTTTGTGCATGTACACACACACGTACACACATACACTCTCTGTCCCCAAGGAACAGGCAGCCAGCTTGCTTCCAGCGCTTTGGCAAAGCGGCCCATTTTTTTTCCCTCCATGGCAGCTGCTGCATCCAGAGGCTTGATAGGCTATTAATACCCGGGCTAATTTTACCAATCCATTCAGATTTACCGTTTTCCACTTGTCAGTGTGTTGATTAAGAGGCACATGGCCATCAGCACGAGGTGACTTAATGTGATGAACAAGGAGAGAAACAGAGCTAATAATGCACTCGCTGTCCAGAAGGAGCAAAGAACGCCACCATGGTGCTTTTTCATGTCAAGGCACTGTTAGAGGCTTCATACAGTGGTACAAATTAAGTCAGTTTTACTTATGCTTTAACTCATTTAAGTGCAGTGTGATCTTAGAGGAAGCAACTTTTTTTTTTCTGCAACTTTAGAAGTTTTGTCGTTTACTGCTGAGTAAATAAAAACAAAAAGAGCTCAGGTGTCCGACAGTTTAACAGGCTTTGGAATCAGTCTACTTGCTTTTTAGTTTCTTGTCACACTCCTCTTGAAGTAGGTGCTGCATTGCTCCCAAGGGCCTGCAGGTGGTGCAACAGTATAGGCTGTAATGTGACACGTATTATGTAGTAACTGCTGCTTCATGAGGAGCTAATGATTGTTATTAGAAAAACAAAGAAAATGGTTCTTAACAGTGGGAGTTGAAGAGCAGAAGTTGGAAGTTTTTTGCTGAGGCTACACCAGATATTTAAAGGCTTCACTTAAGAATCTGATTAAAAATGCGTGTGCTTATTCAGAATTGATTTAAAAAAAACAGATTTTACGATGTTAATAATTGAGCTTATGGAATATATAGGAATATTTAGTACAATTAATATTGCATTTCCACAGGCCTTTTGAGAACAGGGCCTAGCATTGTGCTTAGTATTGTGCTTTCTTATTCCTGGCGCTTCTCAGGTCCTCTGTCTGTCTGCCAGCCCACCGGCTCTAGAACGTTCAGCTTCACTAAACTGATCTGCCATGATTTGCCGCTGGTTATGCATCAGTGCTGCAGTCTCATCTCACATTCCCCTCTACAATACTGCACTGTGGAATAATGAACCCTGTTTGAGTCTGTCTGCCTCCCCGTGTGTGTGTGTATGTGTGTGTGTGCCTCCCGAGCGTGCATGTCCATGTTTTCCATGATTGCTGCATTTGACAACAGAGCCACAGGGAGCTCAGCAAAGCATACTGCAGTCCAGGTTTAATTTCCTCTGTCAGATGGAGCGATAGTTAGAACAAATGTACTGTAGCAGGGAACCACGGTTTCCCCCGGCCGCTCCACTCGCCTTCCCTATCATCCACCATTCACTGCTATTGTTTACCAGGTGTCGTTCACAACCTGTTTGATTTTGCTCTTAGAAAATACTGGTAACTGGTATCCAGATTGATTATCCTGCATCTGTCTTCAAGGAAATCGACGAAGCCTGCAAGAGAATCAAGAGGGAAGTGGACGACCTGGGTCCTGATGTCGGTGACATCAAAATCATCCCGCTGTACTCGACGCTGCCCCCACAACAGCAGCAGCGGATCTTCGAGTCCCCCCCACCGAATAAACCGAACGGTGCCATCGGAAGGAAGGTAAACCTGCCTTTGTGGCTATAAAAACACAGTGAGGTGGAGGTTAAAGTGGGCTATGTGAAAGAAAAATTGAGTGGGGTTGTTGTAAAAAGAGCAGATGGGGAATAAGGTGGGAAAACAAGGAGAATTGGAAGGCGGGGACTGGGAAACTTTTTTTTTTCCCCCCTCTTCCTCAGCTTTAGCGCAGAACTGACTCACACAACATATGCTGCTTTTGTCAGCATGCGATTCTCTGCTCTAAATTATAACTGGGGTATTACTCACGCCCTCTGAGCCTGAGAAAGTACTGCATTCTCAGTCATTTTTATCTTTCCTCTACATTTGCACAGGCCCTGCTGCTCTGTGAGGAGGCCTAAGACCTCTGCATTTAAACCACGTGATAATGAACGGTGCGCATTTATTTGAGCAAAAACAAGACCTGTCTTGCTCTACATAGCGCTGTCGTCTTGAATCACTTGATCTCCGAGGAGCGGATGATCCTCTTATTGAAACAGACACTAGACAATTCCTCTCTTGTGTGTGACAGTTTCTATTCAGATGGGCTCATCACCAGAGTAGCAGCACCACCTGCGCTGCCACACATTTGGCCAGGGATCTGACAGAATATCAGAATATCATCACTGCCAGTGAATGAGCAAACATTCAACCTCGGCATCTGATAGGAGATGGTGTTGATAAATGACTCATTGGTACAGCCCCTGTAATTGAGGCGGATCAGGCTGACATATGAGTAGCAAAAATATTTACTATGTGTCTGCGTTAAACACATGACAGTGCTTTAAAACAATTAAGGTCACCATACAGTCGGCTTTTCTTCTTTAAACCGCTGGAGTGTGCACGATTACGGCTTGAAAGGAATCGAGATATTTTAGTTTGTTGCTGAGGGTTTCTTTATGTTTTGTTGGTGAGATTCATCTCTTCAGGCTTTCTGTGGGAGGTGTGTGTGCATATGTCCTGTGTAGGATTAACAGGCTCAACATTCTTAGTAGTTTGATTACCCAGAGCTGGCTAAGATCTTTTTCAAAAGTTCAAATATCATTTCCAGTGTTTACCTCTGCTGATCCGAGGATATAAACATATGAAACTCAGCCACAGTTGCATCAAAGCAGCCTTGAATATTACCTGGCCCTTGCACTTAGTACCTGTATGTTTTTCATTTCGCACTAACCTCTACCTTATTCCTATGACTTCAGTTCGTACAAGAAATAAAATACATGCAGTGCTCCTGCTGTGTATCTCATTAATGACTTGACTGGTTAGTCAGGTTTTATAAAACCTATGTCAGCAGAACATGACTCCACTAGTGGTTGATATTAGGCTTCTTGACTAGACTTACTGACTATGAGGACATTTAGTTGCACAAAAAAAGAGATTGCTCCATTTGATTTATTGTTAATTTATGGTAGTATCAAATATTTTTGCTCCAAGTTCTAGAAATGACATTCATATACCAACTAAACTGTAACAAGGTTTTAAAGCTTAAAATCTAACATAACAAAAATAATGTCTTCATCGCAAACAGGTTATTCATGTTAGTAAATGTAAGATTTTCCCAATGGATAATATTTTCTTCCCACCAATTAGAATTGAAGTGTCCGTTGCGTGCAACAGGAACATTATTTGAATTTTTAGCATTTTAGTACTTACAGGTTAAGGAACGATCTCCAACCACTTTCT
>JAPTGW010000011.1:13651050-13661150 GCA_029814545.1 Apogonichthyoides opercularis
TTTCAGATGCTGCAGCTCTTTCATAATTCATAGTTGGAGTTATTGTTTGTTCAGTATTAATTGTCAGCCTTGTAAATCCAAGCTGGACTGACTATACATATCCTGACCAAGGAAAATCAAATTCTCTCTTTGTGCAGTAATCTGAACCTGGGTTTTCTGCCTCAGTCCATAATAATATACATTATATAGACTAAATCTGTCTAAAATTAATATTTATTTGCAATGTAGTATAGCAAACTATTACATGATCAGAAACAATTAATTTAGCAAATAAAAAGTCTGTTTTGAATGTCTGGGGTCACCATACATTTGTGATGTTAAGATGGGGTCATGAGCCAAAAAAGGTTGGGAATCACGGTTCTAAAGGGTGGGGGCATAATGGTGTAATCGGCAACTCCTCCATTAGACGCCGCTAAATATTACACATTAAACTTTTAAACCAGTGTTTTGATTCATCAGATAGCCACTGTTTGTTTAGTCAAGGCATGTTTGATATGTATTTGTATTTCTTTGCTCAGTGTAAAAAAGGGTTCATAATGTTTGGTAGTGTATCTGTGGCTAATATGCAGACTTCAGTATTTGTGTACTCAGTCATAGTGTCATATTATTTTTGTTCCCTAGTGTTCAGTTGAGTAGGAACTACTCATGTTTGTGGCAGTGTACTCTTTTCCAACTGCCCAGTCCTTTTTTAATGGTGCTTGCGTGCCTGTATCCTTTTTATGGACTGTTTGCATCAGTGAACTCCAGCATGAGCTGTGTTTAATTGCTCTTGATGCACAGCGGGTTGTGATCCTCTGAGTTTGGCCTGTATGCATGGCCGCCCTGAGAAGACATCTACCCGATCAGCTACCTCAATGCTACCCTCCCCTTCATCCACAGAGTGCTCCTGTGGACCAACATTACATGTGTAAGGGTTCCCCACAGAATCTCACTTCATTGCCTCTGTCACATTGAAATTAAACACTTGAATTGCACAACTTGGGAGTTTTTCGCTATTAATTACAGGGTATAATTAATAGTGTTAAATTCTAAATTGTATGTCAACTGGTTTTGTGCCTCTAGTGTCCAAAGGTATTGCTTCAACATGTGTTCATAAGTGCAGGCTGTAGTGTAAAAATGTTCTTGCTTAACATCAATGATTTATATGTGCAGTGTGTCATTAAAGAAAATGTGGTAAGTGCTGCAATTTAACAGCAGGTAGAATATTCTATGGACAGATTTTATGGCAATGGTAGCCCTCCGTAAGCCCCCGGTGACTTCTGCAGCAGGGGTCAGAGGTCAGCAGCTCTCATAGTCCTCAACAAGCTGCAGCTGATTGCCCTTCTTTCCCCCGATGTAATGCTGAATGCAACAAACATATTGCCCCATGGGGAAAACAAATTGGCCGACCCATGACTCCTGTCATTTCGAACACTCCTTAAAATCCTGAATCACGGGCAAAACCTTTACACCAAGTTCCTGCTCCCTGAGCTGGAGGGCGATTCCTGTCCAGCAGTGGGGAATGAAGTGAGATGCATTTATCATTCAGGATTGAGTAGAGGTTTGTCAAATAGCCAACAAGCACGAGTGTGTATGTCAGTATGTAAGAGTTTGAAAACATGGCATGAAATGAAACATCTGTCTTTCTGCCTGTATTGCTCCAGGGCCTAAGGAGACATTTATAGCAAGCAGCAAAGCACTGGTTTTGTTTGTCATGTAAGTTACCAGAACCACACGATAAAGTTATTACTTCAGGCCCCCCCTAACCTCCATCTTGTCAAAATTACACAATGTCCCTGTAAGCACAGTGGTACTTCATGGCATATACAGGAAATAAACTGCAATCATCACACCAGCAACGCACCCGACAGGAATAGGTTCCAGATTCATTATGACAAGATGAAGCCGCATGCCTTTTTTTTTTTTTTCTTCCCCTCCCACGTCTTCGTGCTCAAATGGTAAGTCAATTTGTTGGCTTTGTCAATCCCAGGGGACCTTTTTGAATGTGTCACATCAGCGTTAATTGCCACAGACATATGAAACAGCAGCCCCCTCCTTGCTGCTCCTGTGCTCGACATCCCCCTCCCCAGCGGCAATGACACTAAGTGCACCCCTGTGTTCCTCTCTGCATGGCTCCTCTGAGGATGTATTCTAAACAGGTTTTGACAAGGCAACTTATGTTATAGACACTGATGACTTGCTTCCTTACACGACAAAGACATTTTGTCATAAACAAATGGGGGGGGGGGGGCTGTCCACATTATCTGTGTAGTTCACCATATTACAGGCTAATTGAAAGATGGACAAGTACCTTGACTAAGGTCAAAAAAGTTTTTTTGGAAAATGGCCTGAAGTAAAAGGGGCATCTGTAAGCATAAGCCTTAGGCAGGAGAAATGAGCATTTTTGGTTGGCAGAGAGAGAATTGTGTACTCGAGCCATCATCACAAGACAAAGGACTTTCTTCACCTTTTAATTAAACATGCAGGAAACAGAGTGGCGCCAGAGGCCCAATGCCCTTAATCAAGTACTTTAAGGTCAATGGAGAATGCTGGACTACTGCTAAAATGGACTCTGTCTTGATGGTGGACAAAGTGAGAATGAATGAGCAGGAGAGGAATGTTCAGGGCTTTTAAGAGCTCAAATTACTGCTGGCTGCTCATAGAAAATGCTGCATCCAGAACACATCTGGGACAGCGTTAAGAAAACCAAGGTGCAGAGAAACCAGTTGAATATTTAAGTAAAGAAGAAAGAACAATCTGTCTGCCTCAAAAGGTGCCATAAAATAACCTACAAAAAAGTACTTTGTTAGTATATGGTACCATTAAGACTAACCGCAGGGGATCTTTACATCATTTGCTTGTGTAGAATGAATCAACATTCAGCATGAGTTCTGTGCCTGTTGCAGCAGTAGCAGAGATTGGGCTCTTATATGTTTTACAGCAGGACGGTTCACCTTTTCTCATCAGAGATGATATCTGGCATAGTGTACAGGAATAGGCCGATGGTGCCGGACAGTGTGTGACTGTATGAATGTGGTTGGGAGGGGTGTGAAGTGATTTATTACCATTGCAGGCCTCAGCAACAAGTCAGCTGTTAGTGTTTTGACCAGGTGGCCGGGGACAAAAAGGGCATTCCCCCTCCAGAATAGGCTAGGATTCATACTGTGTGCATGTGTCCATGTGTATGCAAATCTGTGTGCGTCTAATTTAGCTGTCTCCACAAGGACGCGTGGAATCAAGCTGCTCTTTCGCAGCCTACAGCGACAATTGCACTGCAGTGCTGTGCGTACGTTGGGAACGGCATGCGGCGGCCATTTCCTCTAAATGTGTCAACAGGATGCTGCTCTCACACTGTGCCTCCCAGAAGATTGATAATGAACGATTGGCTCATTAACAGAGACTATTAGCCATGTCCACATGTGCAGTCCCATGAGTGGGTAGAACACTCGCTGAATGGACACACTACAATATGAAGACTAATTGCCTTTGAAGACGGAGTCTGTATTTTCTCCTCTAATTCTCCTAGGGCCCACAGGCAGGCCTTAAGTCCACAATAATTGCCACAATTTTCAGTGTCATTTACTCATTTCTGGAGTGACACGAGCATTCCATGACTTGTTCTATCACAGCACGTTAGGCTGAGACCTTCCTGATCTATTTCTTCACCTGAGACCACTGCATCTGATCTTTGATCAACAACATACCCAAACAACTGGTTTGTGGTGTTCATGAGTCAACAAATAATGAAGTGGTTCAAGGGAAAAATGGATTATGCAAAGCAATTTAACATTTGTGGCACCTTTTTGAAAACTCTCCCTCCAACTTCACAAAATGTCTATTTTGTGGATTTCACGCAACACCTCATTTTTATTTGCTTATCAACTTGTCTTTCATTACTTGACATAACCTTTACATCACTCTCACATCAAATATGTCCTCCTTACCTGAGCTTTATTGACTTTTCCAAAGCAGCCAAGCATTTGTCATGTTTGTGCCAAGCTTGTGTGCATTTGACCTCTGACTCAGCTGACCCCCAGGAGTCAGATACTGAAATGCTGACAGACGAGCAGTACCGAATGGTTTTAAAGGAAAACTGAGAGGGGAAAAAAAGGCTCCCTGCTACAGGCTTTGTTTGTGGGTAGCTGCCTGGTATTGCCATAACAACATATGGCCACCAAGCTGTAGATTCACTGAGCCCGGATGTGCTTTTGGTTGGTCAATATTCCTTCAAATGACATTGGCAGGTTTATTGCGTGAGGAATTAACCAATTTGTGGAACTGAAAATCAGGCTGTTGCACAGTTGTTTGCTCTAATGTATCAGTACATAACCAGTTTGAAAGGTTTGAACAGGTGTTGAAATGTGTTACTCTTGGACCATACCACGAAAAGATGGACATAAACACTTGGACATGAATCCAGATTTAGGAAAAAATGTGACTCAGTGTGGAACTAAATGATGCTGCATCTAAGCTTTAAATCTGCAGCAAAGCAATGCAACATTTCTTTGATTCTTGCAAAGCTGCAGTATTTTCATAAAGAATGGTGTGCCCTTGTTTTATCTTCTCAGTTGGCTTACATTGCAGGGTAAACATGTTGATGTGCAAATGATATGATACACCGGGTTGGGTGGTTTCAATGACTGTGTGAAAACATCAGAGGTGTGTGTGTGAACAGACAACTTATGCCTGGATCCTAGAGAACATAAAATCACTGCCACGATCAGATGAAGCCCAAATATCACAAACCTTTAGAACAGAATGGTGGTTATGGATGAGTGTTCTGAAGAAGGGAATAGACCCCCACCCCCATCTTCAGTCCCAAGACAGTAAAGTGGGGAAACATGACTTAAGCTTGCATCTTTTTTTTTCTGGTGTGACAGGTATGATAAATAACGAGTCATGTCTTGCCAGTATGATATCAAGTCTGTGGAGAGAAAAGGGCATTTCCCTCCTTTCTTGTCTTCAAATGACTGAGTTAGAAAAGGCGACTCTGATTTTCTGTCCAAATTCCCAGTGACGGTTTGGACACATGAAAAGACATCTTGCTGTGCAAGTGCACGAGTGAGACGAGACCTTGTCGTCTTGATGCCCCCCTGTGGTAATTTATGACGTCCGTTCTGGGCCTGTCATTACCTCTCCACCAATGCTTTCTTCCCCCTGTCCACGAAGAGAGACGGCGAGATAATTAATGCGTTTGTGAGTCCTCGCACTTCCCTGACACACTTGACTCCATTTAATAAATGATGTCCCATATTTTCCCATTCATTATAATGTCATTAAGACATATTAATTCCCCCTGCTGCTTTAACCTTTTAGCCTCTGTTACCACAGTAGCCCCTCTCCATGGCTAGCCCCAGTTCCTTGTTCTACACCTCTCACATGCTGTACCACTTAAATTACAGGGGCCTCCATGGACTGTTATGCAATAAGTCCATTTAGAAATAAACGAGGACAATACTCGCTGGTGAGCGTGAGCACTTGCACAGAAAGCAGTCATTTTCAAATGTGGAGTGTATGAAAGTCAAACTTCAGAAAACGTGTTAAGTACTTTGAGCCTGCAGGTACAAGCAGAGACTCCTTGACAAGAAAAACCCATCGACAGTCTGTTGACCCAATTTGTCCACACTTTTGTGGAACAGATGTGTATGAGATGCTAACACTAAAATGTACACTGTTAGATGCCTTTGGCAATACTGGGTCTGGTGGGTATGAAGAACAAATTTGTGATGCATTATCCGGCAAAGATGAACAGGAGAAAAATGTCACTTCGAGTCATTTATTATCACCTATGCATTCAGCATAATCACTCTGCTTGTACATGCAAGAGAGCAGATCTTGTAATTTCCCCCCAGTAATAAATGTCCTTTTTTGACTCGCTTTTGGATCCTTATACAGAGCAAAACCATAGACCACAGGCTGGCCCAGTGACCTGCGAAGAGTATAGTATAGCAGCACCTTGATCTCACTGGCAGCAGCAAGACTGTGGAAATCCAAATGGGGCTGGGCAGCTCGAAGGGAGAGGTAGAGAATTGATGTCGGAGTATGTATGTGTAGCTAGCTTATGCCCTTGAATTAGCCTGGGACCACCAACGCTTGACTCGTTTAACTGCTCATTTATAACAGGTGGGCAGCTTTAAACACTGCAGGTCCAAAGTCTGATCCTCCATTCCCTATTCATGCCTTAATCATAGCCAACTAAAAACCTAATCTGTCTCCAGATCAGTGGCCAGGGACCCATTTTATCTAGCTCTGCTAAACATATTGTGCTGAAGCCCATTTGCTGTAAATTGCAGCTATTAAGCCCCAACTCAAACAGGCACCTGCAATGGATTCAGGCTTAAGAATTCATCGAAAGTTTGCAGGCATAGTCATGAAACTGGTGCACTACATTTGAAAAATGTTTGCCCATGATTCTTTATAAGATCGCAATGCTTTTTGAATTCTGTGTATAGGCGTGGGCTAAACATTTCCCCAGTTTGAGTACTTCAGGCTCTTATGTTATGCATGTTCCCTTCGTTTGGTCTTTTGCACAACAGAAGAAAAGTTGTGCTTCTCTCTTTAACTGAAATCTTAAACTTTTTTTCTTTCCCCTCTGCTGTACTACAGCAGGAGAACTCGGACAAGTTGAGTACACTTCACACCTCTTTTACTGACAGTTTGCCAATCAGGAGCTCTCCCAGAACAAGATAATGCATTTCTGTATTGCTGTTATGAGAAGAAATAACTTGCTCTTGGACACCTTCAATTAGAATGAAGCCATAATAGTTCTCCAGCTCGTAACACATTCTCTGTTAGATATAGTGCCAAATCTCTTTTTTACACCGTCTGATCAAGCACTGCGGGATTTGAATATTGTCTTTCCTTTGTGTTCTGGCAGTACCTCAGCTTGCTCCAAAGGCACGAACATGAATTTTCATCTGCAGTACTATTTGCCCTAAATAGACACAGTATATGCCTGTCTTTTTGTTTTCTTTTTCGTTCCCTATATCATGGTGAAACCAATAGCGAGTGGTTGAGACACAGCCTGGAAAAAAAAGATCTTTGGATCTTATCTCATTCTGCTTTTGTGGGAAGTTAATTGTTGTAAGACACATTGTTATCTATACTAGTTGAGAATTTTTCTGTTCTACGGAAGTTTGTTTTTAAACTTGCTCTTGCAAAAAAAAAAGTATTGATCACTTTCATAAAGCCAAGAAATACTCATGAGTAACTTAATGTCGTGACCCTAAATATAGTCTTGCTGGTTAGATTATAAGCTGCAAACCTGCATGTTTGCCTGTCTATCTCTGTTTTCACTGTGTCTGTTTGACAGGAAAAATATCCTCAAAAATAACCTTATAGACTACTACAGGGTCGTCAAACACCAACTGAAGTAAAATTGTAGCGTATGTGCTGTATACCAACAAGCATTCTTAAAAGAAGTGGCTCAATTTAACATGAGTAAGAAAAAAGTGCATTTGAAAGTAAACAGTTAGTCACCTTCTTAAGTGTTTTTTAAACCCAAAACATTACGATGTATTTGCAGAGGACATTCAGCATGCATTAGTTTCTCTTGAATATGTAAACTGTCTTGCTGTATTTGCATGAGTTCTCAGTTGTCCTAGAAATAGGAAAGAGTTTGCCTTCCCTGCCTGAAAATATGCTTCATGTTCCTTACAATGCTTTTCATTCAGGCTTTTGACAAAATGACACCCCTTGTGACCTAGTTTCAACAGACCTCCTCATCAGACTCTATACGCTCCCACATCAAAACACCTCAACAGTTTTCCCACTGAAAGAACATCCCCTATCGACTGTCTGGTAGTTCTAATTCTGGCATTCCCAAGATGACTAATTTTTTTGTGGGAAATCTGCACACAATTGTGAGCATGATTTCAAATCTGTCTCTTGCTTACTCAGAAATAACCCCATATGTCAGATGCATTGTTTGGATCGCCAAGGTGGCATTTGGAGCCCCGTATCCCCACTTTTTTTGGCCCGTTCAGTGGATTTACTTGAGCCAGATTCCAGAGAGTGGCTGTATATTACCCACTATTAGTTTGGCTGAGGTGTCTCCTCGCATTTTTATGCCTCGCGTCCATATGGAGGTGAGATGCAGATTTTGGTTCAGGCACTCTATAACTCATCCTAAGCGAATGTGTGCCATACATCACTAAATGTATTATTCATGGTTAATATGTTCCTTATAAATGGCAGTAAATACACTGGTAGATATGAGGAATGATTTGGCAAAGTGCCGCACTCTAACCATCATCCCCCCTCCCTTTACTTGTTAGATTGTGTTATTTTGTGGCTGAGGCCTGCTAGACAGCTGGACAATCCCCGGATTTTCTGTCACTCAACAGACGCCTTAGTGTTTTTTGCCCAAAGCACATTAACCCAGCATGACTCCTCTTTTTTTCTTCTTGTAGCGATCAAACTGCATACACAACATTCTCACATTACAAGCGACGTAGGCATGAGCAGACTGAGGCTCCTTTTTGGTATCTAGCACAAACGCTTTACAACACCTTCACCCTGAATAACTTGTGTGTGTTTGTACACACATGTGCCTGTGTGCACACGCTGCATCCAGTTTCAGAAGATCCTTGACAGTATCATGAAGCCAATAAAAGACCACCTGTTCCAGTGTGCTAATCTAATCCAGCCTTGCACAGACTTGACGGCATTTCTTCCAGTGTCACGTTCCATCGGGGCCCCCTCCACCGCTTCATGGCAAAAGCCAGGCCGTGTTGTTAACAGAGCACCCCTGACACACAATGTGACAATTTCACGCCCAGCCCCTAATCCAGCTGACACGGCTATCGACGCTCCTTTAATTGCCCTGTACGTTTTTTGCTGTTTTGAACAGGTTGAGGAATAGAAGACACAGTCAGATCTGTTCCTGTGCTTCTGCTTGTCTGTCTGGCTGCCTGTCACCTTGTTATGATTAATGTATTCCCAGGCATGCACATTTTTATTCTGGGAAAACACACCTTTCTCCAGACGAAAGGCTGCTGTGCTGTGAAGTCCTATCACATTTTCTCTCACGGAGAAGCCCGCGATTGCACATGGCAAATACATATTTCAGAAACAACTACTTAAATTCATCTTTCAGGCTGTTGAATCAGCTTGTCTCAGTTTAATTCAGTTTTCTCTCAGGGCACTTTTGGAGTGGAGTTGAAGTGTACCAAATTGAGATATAGATTTTTCTGTCTCTTTGAGCTGGAAATAAGATCACTTGAAGAGTTTGTGAGAAGCGGGTTAGGGATCATATGTGTTAAGTTGGAGATTGAATTTTATCCACATTTTGCACAGTCAAACGTGCACACAATATTCTGTGAATACATAGTGCATAAATAATGTAGAGATGCTGTTTTCTGTCTTCATGCTGACAGTGTTTTAATCTCACTACTATAGTTACATTCGGTAACTACTTATTAGCAGCATGTGTTTTAGCACAAAGAGATATGCTGAATGTTCTTGCCTAGGAACACATGAATGTTAAAATGTGTACTCCTAAAATTATTGATGTTAGTTTTTCAGATATCATCCAGAAAAATGTGGATCCTCTGATGTCTCTATACCCCAAAATGCACATCTCTGTAAAGCAGCAGAGATGAGCCACACTGTTACAAGCAACCATGATCACAAGAGGGAAAATACACTATGTGTCAGACTATTTCAGCAGCATTCATTTCACATCCGCTTAAAAAAACACCCATTTGAAGTGAAGCCTGTGTGGAGCGAAACACAAAACAGAACCTCAGATGGCTTCACCAATCTCATTCTCACTGGGGGTCTTTCAGGGGCGACTAGCTACTCCTCCCTGAGCCCGCTAGCAGATCAATACCAGGAATCAGGCCATTACGCTCCTTTGAAAGCGCTACGTGCACAATCGATATGTTATTATTTTTCATCTGCTGGCTGTATTTAATACCCTCATTATTATTTCCCCTCACTGAACAGGGAGGAAGCTATTCCCATCCCAACTTGAATCTTTTTTTTTTTTTTGGCTGTTTGGGATTGGTCTTCTTTTTAATGGCATGTTCAGTGGTATGTACCCTACACATGGTTTGTATGGACTGCTTTTACATTAATACCAATAATGGGTGGCTCTAAATCAAGATGAATGTTTAGCT
>JAPTGW010000011.1:13850053-13860317 GCA_029814545.1 Apogonichthyoides opercularis
AGACAAGCTGGCAAGTCACTGATGGAACTTTCCATGGATTGTGACCAGTCGCAGGGGATTTTATTATTTTATGATTTTATGAGCCGTTGTAGTAATAGTGGTTACTGTTTCATAGAAAGATAAAATCTGAACATTATGTACTGAGCCAGAAATATTGAAAACAAAACCATGGAAATGTTTGGACTGTTGGCTCTGTGTTTTCTTGACTCTTCTAACAGAGGTACAGTAAAGCTGCAACAGGCACTACGGCCCCCTGGGATTTGACTGTTCAAGCCTAATCTCTGCCAAGATAATAGATTTACCCTGTGCTGCCGTGTTGTCTTTAATTACTGTATCTCATGACACTGGGGTGGTCTGTGTGTTGCTATTTGCATGGCTTACCACCGGATCAACTCTTTAAGCCCAGAGTTGTTATTCGCTCCAAGCTGGACGAGAAAAATGATTTCAAAACCCTCCTTTCTCCTCATCTTGCTCACTCGCTCCATTGTTTTCTCTCTGGCAGCTACATGATTGGTGTTTGCATCTGCAGATCATCCATCACAAGCAAGTTTGACTGAGAGGCACATATTTATCTAATTCTGATTTATTTCACCCCCATCACTAATGGCTTCTAGTTTATGACCCCACGCGCACATTGTTTTGGACAGATGGTGCTTCATTGTGTAGCACCCCCTCTCCCTCTCTCCTTTCTCATTTTCATTGCTCTTTTCATTGGGATAATGCACATATATATATGTGTGTGTCTGTATCACAATCAAAAGTAAGGAAAGGGGGGAGTGGAATTTGCAGCCCTACGTACAGAAATATCCAGATAATAACTAGGATGATAAGCCATTGGATCAGGCATTCCAAACACAGCAAGCGGTTTCAGAAACTCGAATATTTATGTATCACGCTCCCTCACTCTGTCTTTGCCAAGCTGTCTTCTCAGTGCATGCTCTAACACTGGATTTGATACTAATAGCTGTCATTTAGTGCTATTCGCCAGCAAGGAAAGACTGATGTGCATTATAAGAAAGGCAAAGAAGAGGGGAGAGCGTAGGTGTTCAAAGTGGCTGAGTTTGACTCCAGTGAGAGACTGTTAGCGACGAGCGTGTGTGTGTGTGTGTGTGTGGGCATATTTGTTCTGCATGAGACAGAAACAGGAAAAGATGGCGAGAGACAAAACAGGAGAGATTGATTTAGGAAGGATGGCAGACAGGTGGAGAGGAGAAGGGAGAATACAAGACTTGGGGAGTAGGGAGGGAAGAGAGAATGAGAGTAATGGTGGCGGCTGTTTGTGTGAGTGCATTAACAATGCTATAAAGTGGGCTCATCTCAGGACTTCCCATATAACTGCCATCTGTCTGGTTGTAAATCTGTAGGAGGCGGGGAAGAAGATGGGGGGGGGGCACAAGCACTATGGGCATGCCAACTGAGAAGAATGACAACCCATTTGCCAGTAGTTCCTGTGCTTCCTTTACATTGCAGACGTCTCACCATGGCAACACCACGTGTACATTAAAACTCATGTCGTATCGTTCTACATTGTTTCACTGAGGAGGTAATGGAGCTGGATAGTCTTGAAACATGTATGGCATCATGCCATTGATCATCTTTGAGTACGATAAAAAGCCCTTTGGTTTTATTCAGATGAATTGGCTGCTGTCCAGTGCGGACATTTCCGTGCAGCAGGCAGAGATACTTTGATACATGTGCTGTAATTTTTTTCATTGGATACATTACGCTTGTCCTCTAAAGGGTTTTGTGTTATGTTTTTTTTTCTTTTTTTTTCATAAAATGGGATCTTTCCAAGGTCAGAAAGGAAGCGCATGGCAAGTCATCTGTATTACAGCTCCACCATATTAAGTTACACCAAGCATTACATTAATCTGTCAAGATTGCAATAAAATAGAGATCAGGATTAGGCCAAGTGAAAGTGAATATTTTAATCAGGCATGTATCTGTGTCCACTGTCCATAAACCAACCTGGGAGTTTATAGATGAGAAGAGGGAGGAGTTTAAGGGGGATATTTGGTGAGGTTTGGATTATGACTCCATTTCAAATTTATTACCCCCACACCCCAACCAACCTCTGTGTCTCCCTCCCTCTCCAGGTCTGACACCACCTACCACGCCCCCACACAAAGCCAGTCAAGAGAATCCTTTCAAAGCATCGCTCAAAACCAAGTTGTCTTCATGTTCCTCCTCGGCATTGGCATGCAAAAGAGCCAGGCTGAGCGAGTTGGGCCCCGGCGCTCTGGCTCCGGCCCCAGGTGCCTCAGGCGGGGGCCCCACCAGGAAGGGTCCCGAACAGACTGAGCTTTATGCCCAGCTGAGCAAAGCGTCCACCGCCCTCCCTTACTCCCAGCACATAGCAGGGGGTGGCGTTGAGGAGCAGCGCAGCACTAGCAACAATAAGCGGGTGCCGCGTGGCTACAGTGACCATGACTATTGCCAGGCGTCAGCTAGCACAAAGAAGGACGGCAGCACAGCCACTGTTACCACAACTACAGCAGCAGACATGACAGCCACTTCAGGTGCCACTGCTGCTTCCATGCCTGCTACAGGCAAAGCAGAGGACAGGCATGTAGAATGTAAAGACTCAACCATGCCGCCATCCTCTTCATCTCCATCTACTTGTTCTCCATTATCAGCTTCATCTGGTTCTTTGGCTAAGCAGCAGAATTTTGCCTCAGTGGATGGAGAAGCAGCCCAGGTCCAGGGTTTAAGGAAGCAGGCCCTTTCACAAGTCACCCAGATCGTTTCACACAAGGCCACTACTGACAGGGACCAACAACACCCTTCTGCCACCAGCCGGAAGCTCCTGTGTGACCAGGAAATCAGAGCAGAACTCAACAAGCACTTTGGAAACCCCTTACAAGCCCTCTACAGCCAGGAAGGCCAGGAGAGAGATGCAGGCAGCAAACCAAACAAATCTGAAACCCCTCAGTCACTCGAGAATAGAGAGAATAATGACGAATACTCCCAGAGGCTGCCTGGCTCCGGCTACCTGCACCCAGGGTTCCTGCCCTTCCACGATGACCTAGATCTGGGTGAGGGCCGTGAAAGTCGCTTCCTCTATCCATGGGAGGGAACCCCTCTGGACCTACTCTTTGACTGTCCTCCCTGCTCTCCCTCCTGTTCCCCACCATCCAGCTGCTCCCCTTCACGGGGATCCGTTTCCCCACCTTCCTCCCTCCTTCTCTCACCCAGCAGGCCTTTCTGCTGGACCAGCAGCGGGTCCCGCTCCCGTTCTCGTTCCCACTCTGGTTCCCGCAGCTCCTCTTCCCACTACCGGAGGCGCTCCCTCTCCAGCTCACCGGACAGACGCCCCTCCTCCTGGTAAGTTACAAATAACCTCCACTTCCTCGGATTGACTCTTTACTGCTACACTAACATCCAGTTTCACCAGGTCTCTGACTTTGTGGGGGGTCAGGCTTAAGAGTGTAAAACAGGCCTGATTAGTTATCAGAGCTGCTGTCAGACAGGATAGACCCTGGAGACTCTTAGCATGGGTTCCTGACCTCATGCTAGTGCATGCCTGAATACAGGATGGATTCATGATGTGTTAGACAAAATTTAACAGGTGAGAGAGGGAGTTGGCATTCAGGATGATGAAATTGTAGTTGATGAATAATTGTTATAAATATAATTATGAATAATGATTTGTATTTTTCTGTTGCCACAAGTAGAGTATAAGCCTGACAATAAGCTTAACAGTAGATTATTAATAGAGCAGTAGAGCTGTTTATTGGTATTTAACACTGGAACTCAAAGAAAATTGCATTTACCTTTTTATGGCAAAGTAAACAAAATATGCTCTGGGAAGATTTGTCATAAATAACTTAAATATACCAAAGCTATAAAGCTGAATATATAAAGAAATTATCAGTAATAATAGCTACAACTAGGAGTTGAATTTAAAAATGAAGAGTGCCAGCCGAATCCAAAATGGTGGAAAATGATGCAGTAATACGGATGAAATATGATATTTCTGTTAGTTTCCTCCAGCTTTTTTATACAGCTGAATGGAGACGTTTATCATGATTATGCAAAACAATTGCAGGTAGCTCAAATAATTGTGATAAGGTGATTATGTATTAATTGTGACAGACAGAGGTGAAATGAACTCCAACCAAATTATCTGGACCTGTCTGCGCTATCCATGTTCTGACTATTAAACCAGGTGGCACCCTGGCAGAAAGATTTGGGTTTGAGTGGCATGATCACCATCAAACAGCCCGCAATAAACAAAAAAAAAAGAAAAGGCAGAACATGAAAGGTGCCAGAGGCACTGGACTTTTGAAGAGTATGAGTTTCATCTCTAGTCAGGGACTTTTATTTGAGTGTGTTCCTAACATTCACTTTTTTACTTTAACTCGCTCCCTCACTCACTCCTGGTTTTTGTTTGATGCCGGGGCTATTGTTTTAAGCGGCAGCTGTTGTTTTTACTGAGTGGCAAACCCTCCTCTTTTACATCCCCAGAGATGAAAGCCAAATCCAGGCTGTGGGAATGTAGTCTCAAAACCCCTCTCAAAAGAGCCTCCTATCATCATAGCTCTGTGTGAGAACTACATTTCCCATGCTTCCCTTTGATCAGAGCTGTGGGGTTGTTGTTGTTTTTAGTAGAAGAAGAGAGGCAAGCCGTACATATTTACTGAGAAACGTGTCAGTAAATTTAGTTTGTCAGTAGTAGTTCGCTGGGTGCCTCATAGTGTAGGACTCCTCTGCAGTGACTGAGTTTGTTTGTCTGATTACTTAAAGGTCAGTTTACTCCACAGAGCCAGTAGAATCACTTTGTTCTTTGTTCTCTACACCATCTTGCTCACAAATTATACAGTATTACTCTCCAGGCACTCAGTCTGATTCTAACACTGACAAGCTTTCAGAAAATACTGCTTAGGGATTCGTGTTATGAAAGTGACAGAACAAGAACCTTGTTATATTCTTTGCAAGAAAAGATAAGTAGAATTCTAGCAAAATAATTCTCAAAATCCCTCCTCTGTGTTTAATGTTTCACAGTGTAAGACCCTCAATCTTTCCAAACTGCCATTCCTTTGCTTCACTGAGCTTCCCAAACTTCTCTCCCTTCATTATTCAGGGCTTCCTTCTTCAGCACTTCAATAATTAAGCATCGGAAGCTTAAGGAGTACAGGTTTACAGGCTCTATAGTCAGGTCACTGGGGCCTACAGTATTGACCAAAACCTCATACAACTTAAATATCAAGTGCATTTATATGCTAGCTCAGGTGTGTTAGAAAAGTTCTGCAGAAATGGGTACTTTCTGTGGCCATAGGTTAGATTAGGACAAGGCTAAAGGAACACAGAATGCTCTTATGTGGAATTAACCCAATTTCTAACATGAAAGTGGCTCTTGTGAATATCAAAGTAGTTAATTTGGCTCTCAAAGCCAAAAGCAAATTAACCAAGGTGTCACAGATTTGCAAAAAAAACACTTAAAGTGATTTAAGTTGTGGAGCTGTGCACTACTCATAATGTGTGTATGTTTAAGAGTGTTCTGTGCGGCGGAAAATAATAACATCATATTTAACATTTTCTGTTCTGTTCCCTCAGGGCTCGTCACAACACAGATTTGAGCACTTTTCGTTCCAGGACTCACAAGAGCCCCCACCCTCAGTCTCGATCTCCTCTCAGCCGCAGGCCAAGGTGACTGTTTAAATCGAATTGTTTAACCTCCAATTTGTTTTGTGCTATTAACCTTTGTTTTGTCACATTATTTAGGTAAGGTCGATGTTTGTTCACATTAACTGCTCGGTGATATTCAAAAGACCACATGCTGCTCTGTGAGGATGGATGGTTGGTTAATGAAATAAACAGTATTAGCAGTCACCATAGCTAATGCCAAAACAGGAACTTTTCCATCACCACTCAGGAATAGTCCGTCACATCTAGACAGAAGCCTTTTTACAGTCTGTCTCACACACACGGGGGCCTGCAACAAACATTCAGGGCAAATATGTTTAATTGATTGTGTTTTACTCGACTGGTGACAAAAGAATCCCAAGTCATACCGTCGCACATCTATACTTCACTCACGAGTTGATGCTTTGGGCTGTATAATGATGCTTATTCATCTTAGTGCCTGTGTAGCTTTGTGTGAGCCACTGCAGAGGGGACCATTTCATATGCAGAAAAGAACTGTGCACTGCAGGGAGAAAGAGACTGACACCATCACAGCTCCGAGCTGATTTGGCAACCACGTGCCTAATGACACCCGACAAGCCCAAGAGTCGCTCATCAGTTGGAAACTTAACGGACACGTCTTGTGCTAGTCTGGGGTGGGAGAAAGTTGCACTTTCCTTCTTGATGAAGCCCTAACTAAGCAGAAAGTAATGACATGTGAAGTTGTGCTGACAGTTGCAGCTGCCTGGCTCCCCGACCGCGCTGCTCGCCGGCGCTCCCGCGGGCCTATCCTGCGGGCTCCGTAATCATAGCGATGGCAAATACAGATCTTATTAGATCTCTATTCACGGTGTCCATTTCCTTTCCCTTGCAACCCTGTTCTGAACCATCAATAGAAAGAGACAACTACTCCTTAGTGAATACTAGCAATTGTTCTTCATCGACATAAACAAAAAGGGTGAATTTAAAGGACATGCAAGGATGAGTGTTGTTATATATATCTTCTCCTCTGTAGGTATGACAGCTATGAGGAGTACCAGCACGAGAGGCTGAAGAGGGAGGAGTACCGCCGGGACTACGAGAAGCGGGAGTTCGAAAGGGCTGAGCAGAGAGAGAGGCAAAGGCAAAAAGCAATAGTGAGTCAACCCACACAACCCCTATCTCATTCCCTGTGTCACCCATTTTTTTTCAATGCTCAGCTTTACGTTGTTCCTGCCAATGCTGAAAAAGAGAAAAATACAATCACTGTGCCATGCAATCACTGCCATGGCACATGTACACTTTCCTGCAAACGCACTGAAACCCACAGACTGATTTCTTGGGATGAGACAGCCTCAAGCTCAGTGCCATGTGCCACAGTGTCTATCTGCTGAAAGAATACATACAAAGTGAGGTCCTGAATGATTCAGGCGACAGGCCCTTCCTCTTTATCTCCGGGTTGTGTATTTTTAACGTCTCAGTCGTCTGGAAACACTGTCGACTCTTATTAATCACACCACGGGGTAAAATGTTAAAATAGTAGAAAACAGAAACTAGGAGAGCAAGAACAAAAAAGAAACGGCCACTGCTTCTCTCGAGCTCTTTTCCTTTTTCTGTATCTGTTACAAAATTCACCCTAATGCAGTGACTATCGTGTTTCTCCTATAGCTCCACTCTCTCTGTCTCTGTGTGACATTACTCAAGTTTCCAGTGGGGTAACGCTACTACCACCCGTTGATAAAGCACACACTAAATGATGCAGTAATGCAAACGTGGCTTGGCATGCACACAGTTCCAGAGATGGAGAAATAAACAATTACGAGCAGTAAAGCTCAAGCTGTCAAACAAGGTTTGAGAGGCCAGGCACAGGAAAGTCTCTCATTCTGTCTGTCTGCATATCTCTCTGGTTTTTTGCCTCATTCTCTCACTCACTCACACACCCACACACATAGGCAGCCCTCAGGGTGCCATCAAGAAAGGACCGCCTATTTATCAGTTGTCAGCAACTAAACCCCTAATTCAGCAAACACTTTTTTGTCTCAAACTGTATGTAAGCATTAAAGGCACTGTAAAAAAAAAAGCATAAAAAACATAATCTGTAGTTAATTTGTACTTTTTCCGGCTACTATATAAGTCTAACAGGGCAAAGGTGAAGTTTCAGTTCAGCACCAGGCAACTGATTTACATTACTAGTACCCTCAAGACAGCATTTAAAATTTCAATGAGTCTCAATGGACTTGGCCCAGTAATGGCAAGTAAATGAATGAATAAATAAATAATACTAGTGATACACTATAGCCTCAGGCTTGTGCTGTATTATATGATTAGCAGATGCAATTAAACTTCTCAAGAGCTTGCATATAATTGCAGCCTGGTGAAAATTATTCTGCTATGACCCCTACGTCCTCTGAGGTTCAAGGAAATGCTTGTTTTTTTGCCCTGTGGCTCACCACTGAAGCTCTTAATGCTGCGTCTCCTTTGGACAAGAACTTCTTTAACATATTAACAGACCTTCAAATTAGCAATCTTACTTGTGTTTGTTATAAGTTTGGAAGAATGAAGCTGGGTTTTTTTTTTTCTAATGTATAGCTGAGTCACCCCTTTCCTTTATTTTTAGACTTCATGAAAGAAGAAGCAAACTTAAGACATGGCATCATTTGATAAAAATCACTCTGCCCTCGGTTGATGAGTTGCAGAGAGAAAGAGGAATTGTAGTGCCAAGGCAGATTGAAGGTGCTTCCGAACTGCAACTCTATCAGATAAAGTGGAAGTGGGTTGAACCAATCACAGAGGAACACAACAGACAGGCAGAGAAAGGGGACAAAACAGGGCCCCGAAGTCTGCCATGGTATCCACAGGAGTGATCAAGACCAATTCATTAGGGCCGGGTGAAGAAAGAGGGGCTAAAAGGAAAACCGGTTCCCCCTTCTAATCTCCTTCCTCCACTCTGTCTTTCCTTTTAACGAGCAGGAGGAGAGACGGGTGGTGTACGTGGGGCGACTGAGGTCCGACTGCACCAGGACAGAGTTGAAGCGTCGCTTTGAAGTCTTTGGTGAAATTGAAGAATGTGCAGTGAACTTGAGGGACGATGGGTAAGGCCCCAGGACTTTTATGTGTGTGTGTGTGTGTGCGTGTGTGTGTGCATCTATATGGGGATAGGACACATTTATTAGAGCATTCCTACCCTCTGGATTTCATGTAAAAACCAAAATCCTTCTGTTGTAACTCCTGAACTTGGAGCAAAGGAGAGTGTTTAAGGTCTAAGACAACGAGGGCTTTTGTAGTCTCAAAGCATCTCACGGTCCATCTATTTCTAGGCCTTCAGAGCCCCAAAGATACACTTTTATTGATTCTCTTTTGCATATAAATAGCGTGATCGTCATCTAAGACAAGGCCCCCTGTTCAGTTATTGTTGCCTCACAGCACCACTCTGACGTATCATTTTCTATTCCTGACCAGGGACAATTTTGGCTTCATCACGTACCGCTACACTTGTGACGCCTTTGCCGCCCTTGAGAACGGACACACCTTACGCAGGTCAAACGAGCCTCAGTTCGAGCTGTGCTTTGGCGGACAGAAGCAGTTCTGCAAATCACATTACACAGACTTGGGTAAGTGCTGTGCTTTTGTTGTCGTCTCCATCAGCCCCCTGCAGTCATGCGGTATATTTGCGTGGCTGGAAAGGACTGTCAGCAAAAAAAAAAAAAAAAGAGGGGGGGAATTAAGACAGTGAAGGAAAAAAGAAAAGTCAGAGTGATGTTTCTCAGATCAAGAGACCATTTTTGCGCTAGAAACAATTCCTAAAGCCCTGTATATGTCCAGCAGGCATCTGTGGATCGAAAGGGCAAAGAGAGTTCAGAGGTCAGCCTGTGAACATGCCGAGAATAGAACTCTATTTTCCCCCTGTAGTATCTGTAGCGAAAAAAAAAAAGGCAGAATGCATTACTCATCTGGACACGACATGCTTGTTTCTACTTTGTTGTTTTGAAAAGCAAGCTATTTAAGTGTAGAAAGATCAGGCTTAAAAGCATGTACACAGATGTGCCCCTTTTTGTTTCTGAATACTAAATGTGGTTTCGTGTTCTGTTTACATGCGTACCGCACGCGTAACGTGTGTGGGTGTGGGAATCACAACAGCATTAAGAAGTAAGGAAGGAGGCGAGGTAAAATTACAAGGACAAAGACATGTTAGAAGAAAGACGAGAGGAGATGAAGTGAGGAAGAGGAAGGTGGGAGCAAGGTTAAGTCTCAGCAACCCCCCCTTCATCTTGATTGAGGTTCCATCTGTTGCCAGCTGTTGCGGCGCTGAAACAAGGTGCAGTCTTGATGGTAGCATGTCCGGGCCAGTCATTTACATAGAGGGAGGGGTTAGCTACTTATGCATACTTATGCATCGCCTTTGTGGTAAATCTGGGGTCACGACTGCAGTGGAAAAGCTTGAGATTCAAAGCAAATCCATGGATAGCCTGGAAATATAAAGAAGTATAAAGACTTCTCTATGTGCCAGATAAAGAAATCGGTGCTCAAAGGGATGCAGGTGAAGGTTGTATTTGATAAATAATGCTAAGTATCAATGGAATCAAGGCCTTTTTCTCGTCCATGATGCCAGATTTTTTGACATGTGATGGAAAAAAAAGTACTTTTTCTCTCTGATTGTAGT
>JAPTGW010000011.1:14773704-14797887 GCA_029814545.1 Apogonichthyoides opercularis
TTTGTTTTAAAAGGAACCTCAACTTCGGCAGCATTTTAGATCAAATTTAGAAAAATGTAACTGCACTTAATTACAACTATCATGCAGCGTGAACACTATTTACTTACTTGTCCTACGTTTCATTGAGTTCTTTCTAAAATCACTGTTTGGTGCCTCCTTTTTCACAAATAACAGTGCTGCGGTATTTGTGAAAGATTTATAGTTCAGGTCATGTAGAAGTGAACTCCTGAACTGAGCTGAACTGAACTTGTGCAATCCCACATAGACCGATGACAGGCTTCAACATCAATGAAACGAAGTAGACTCCAAATGACACCAGGGCCCCCTGATCTTTTGTCACATTAAACCGTTTAAACAGACTGTTATTAGAGCAGAATGCCAGACCGAGATATTTTGCAGATGACCAATTTGACCTGATTTCCATAGCCAAGCAGGCTGTGACTCTTCTATGCCCTCTCCTCTCTATATCTGGGATCACTGGGGATGTTGGCAAGTCACTGGCAGTTGCCTTGCGCATGATTGAGTTGTTTGCTAAATGACTAGCATCTGAAGTGGCAACGCTAGCTGGGGGATATGTGAGTCTTTGGGGCAGACACCAGCTGCTAACTGCAACAGATAAACTGTCCGTCCCTACAAGCGTTACAGTGGGGAATGGTGCTGAAGTCTGGCCAAAGATGCTCAGGGCTGTAATGACACTAAAATATCATGAGTCAGTCAGTGCAGTTCTCACATGTTGGAGTTTTGATAATGTGGCATGCACTGTGTGGGAAGTGAAGCTAAGTTCTTAGCTTACCCCTGAACAACAAATGCTAACAAACTCAACAGAATTCCCTAAAACATGACCAGATCGTTAACTTAGGAGGAAAAAAAATCAATACCTAACTCCCACTACCTGTTTTGTTTTTCTCAAAATGAACAAAAACAATGAAGTTGCCGGTCCAAATCTCAAATATACACAGCTGAATAAATTGGTAAAGGTAAAAGATACACCAGAAAATAAGACACATAATACTCTGGAGGAAGCCTTGAAGTGCAAAAAAAGCATGTCCATCTGTGCACTCTCTTCCAGCATCAATTTTTACAGCATTTATGCTCTCATAGCTGAAAGCACCTGACTGTAACTGAAATTTCTTAACTTAAATTGGGTCCAGAGTTTAATTTGCTGTGGATTACTACTTTCTCGCCTTTTTTTTTTCTTTTACACAAGCACATGGTCATGTTTTCCCTCGAGCACATGACAAAAAAACTGCACATATAATGTATGTCAAATGGGCAGTTGCTGTTTCATGGGATAATACAATATTAATGATTCAGAATGTAACAGTGTGGATGATATGTTGTAAGCAAACTGTTTCATAATTTAACATCTGTGTGTGGTCTTGTGCATGCCCAAGTGTGAACAAACTACCTACTCAGATTGTGAGCTCCCATCTGACAATGACCAAAGCAGAGTATACTCAAAACAAGGCAGTTTCTTTTCCAAAGTTCCTCAGTAGTTGTGGCAGCCTTGGTGACAGTAGAGCCAATCTAATGGGGGGGCCAACGTGGGCCCTATCAGGCCCCATCTTGGCCTTGCACATTCCCTATCTTCCTATCTTTGTTGGGGAGACATCCATCTTGATTTCTGCTGAGTGCCAAAAAGAAGTAACAGGAGAATGAGAGGGAGAGATGGAGAGGAGGATGGAAGGAGGGGGGGTTCACCTGATAAGGCAGCAGAGAATCAGAGGAGTGGATCTCAGAGAGCGTGCCCCCAACGTGCTAGAAAGAGGAACTTCATCTTTATCTAATTACCACAGGGCCATTTTGCTGGAGTAGATAGTGGTAGCGTGTATGGCGACTGGCTGGTATCACAGTACCCGCATGCCTTTACAAGCACACGCATTCTCGCGCGTAGACTCATAGAGATATGATTAACATTCAGACACACTTCCAGTGACGCACAGGAGGTGGAAGCACACACACGCACTCACACATACATGTGGCCCAGGGCTGAGTGCCATAACAGCCCAATGAAATATATTCAGATTAGAAAGGTGTCGCATTACTCTCCAGCCGGATGATAAATACGCGGTTAGCACCATCATTAATCTTGTACCCCTCCCCACCTTAAGCCTCTAGACGCGGTGATGTAAGGGGAGAGGAGCAAGCGTACACTGGATGGAGCCAGCGCCACGGTTAGGGCTGCAGCACTGCCTTGTTGTGCTAGATCTCGCTAGCATGTGAGGTCAGGGCAGTCTGACTCAGTGGGCTTGGAGTGTCAGCGTTCAGAAAGCCAAGTTGTTGGGTGCTGCTCGTTCTTTGTTCACAGATTACTGTGACGAAAACATACAAAGTACCCACTCATGTGTCTTTTGTTCTCAGGTTGTTCATAGACTCCTTGTCACCTGTGTCGCTTTCACCATTCATTCCTTTTTCTTCAGCTTCCTCTGTCTTTCAAAGTCCTCTGTTTTCTGCCACCACCCTCCGTTTTTCATCCCAAGGGTTTGCTGACATATTGCCCTGAATGACATTTCATTGTAAGTGGGCATTGTGTGGCTAATGAGCAGCATGCATAAAACACTAGAGGGCTGACTAGACGATGATAGACGCACACGGAGGGGCAGGAACCCCATACTGAGCACAAAGTGTGGACTCGCCACCAGTAGTTCAAGAAGAAGTGCAAACACCACTGAGCCTCTCCAGTCATGCTTCAGACGGACAGTTCAGGAAGTGGCATGTTGCCCTCAATACAAACACAGCTCCAGGAAGAGGTCAGAGGTCAAGAGCTGAGGAAATTACGTGTGATAAATTGGTGCTGGTGCCAGAAGTGTTGTGTATATCTGAGTGGGGTCATCCTCCCGTTGCCCTTCACTGGTGTGTTTGATGAAGTGTGTAGTCTTTGAAAGTACAGCCTCTGTCTTCAGTATGCTGAAAGTCAGAGTCTGAGCAGGATCCTCCCACATATACTCATTTGAGTGTTTTGTCTTGGGAGAAATCAAAAGGGAGCTCTTTATTCGATTTTGCCCAAACCGGAAAACTAAACATTTAAGCATTTAATGTGGGCTGACTCAGTAGTTTCAATCAATATATTTTATACACATTAGAAAAAGTAAAATTAAACAAGGAAATATATAAACTTTCAGCTCAGTTTCACTAAAATGTTAACTTAAGGTGGATTTTAGCAAACCCTTGAAAGAGTTAATGCACTTATGGGAGATAAAAAGACTTGCCAAATACAGTCTACCATAGCGAACATTTAACTAATGATTGATTAGTCATAGATATTCCTAGAAACTGTTATAAATGGCCTGATGGGGACACAATTATTCCTCCATCTCATCCATGACATCACAGGCGTTTAAGATGGAAAATGGCAACAAAATGCTCTATGTATTCTACTCTCCCACCTTCTGATGACACTGCACAGCCTAATTTATCTACTCCAGTCATTTGATACAAAAACATAGTCTTCTCTTTTGGTGCTTCAAACAAAACACCTCTAATGTAAAGTAAATCCTCACGCTGCATCTCATCATTGTCTTTTCTCTCCACTACAGGGTCCGATCAAACGGTAACACATGGACACATTTAATGTTCAACAGTCTCTGTCATGTAATCAGAGTAACTTATATGCATGTATTATACATATTTGAGTTGGTATTTATAAGCAATTTAATATTATGTAGAACAAATTTCAGGGAGATAAAATTTTTAGGTGAAAAATGTCAAATTACTGTTCGGTAACATGTATATTTTAAACAGACATCAGTTTTTTTAAGCTTTATTTAAACATTCAAAACATGTGGTTCTCGACAGAAATTGATATCAAGTAGGATAAAACCGTTTAGATAGTATGTTCAACTATGCTGAAAATAATTTTTGGAGTAAAATATTGAAAAGTCTCTGTTTTATTGACATGAGAATATGGTAACATGTGGACAGGTTGTCATGGTAACACGTGGACAACGCTTTACCATTGTGTGCATCACCCAAAGTGTGTCAAAAGATCATTACTTTGTGAAAGTTTCACTCAAATATCTGAATTATAAATAACTTTGTCATACACGTGGACGGGGCCTTTTAAGCAACTCACAAATGTCAAATAAATATCAATAATATTCACAAAATAATGAAAATCTAATAGTTGAAACTTAACAATCATCTATATGATCAACAGATTGAATACATTTTCAATTTTTTTTATATTTTTAGCATCAAATTTGAGCTATGGTATAAAAAGTACAATTGATAAAATCAGTTGTAACTTTTTTTTCTCCAAGTATTTTAAAAACAGTTCCATAAAATAGGGATTTTTAACTAAAAATAAATGATGTGTGCAAATGTACTTTTTCACGTTGATGTTCATTTTCGCTTGATCGGACCCTATAGTAATCTCTCATTACCTGCTGATTTTATAACTGGACTCCGAGAGGATGACAGTTCACGTACTGTTGACTCGAACCGTTATGAAACTGGCGTGTCAACACCTACTCCACATCCGAACCAATCCAACTGAAGCTAAAACAAAACACAGACTAACAAAGGCTGGCGTTCTCATCTTTATCGTACATTTTCAGCACAGAACAGATCCGACCCAACGGTGCACTGTAAACTGTGTCCCTGAAAAGTGGTTAGACATCATATTTACAAGACCATTTGCTGATTCAGAAGTCTTACAGGAGGAAAGTCAAGCTGATTGAAAATTCACAGCTGATCTCACATTTCAAGGGCAATTTTTTTTCAAGGGACGTTTTCTCAGTGTTCTGTCCATAGAGCAACCAGAGCAGTTTGCAAAATTTCTCTGGACCTAATTTTTGACACATATTATTATGGCCTTGTTTTTGTTTTGTTTTTTTTCTGCTGTCAGCATTCAGTAATCATCAAGACAACAAGATGAGCTTTATTTTCACCAAGACCTTTTGAGCTTAACAGCAAGTATACACTGGGGCTATTGTGTGAGATGGGCCCGTATAAACTGTACTGTTTCATTGCAAGATGGCTGATTAGCTCCTAAAGGGGTTGTAAAGAATTTGGTGCTGTTGTTTGGGGCTCCAGTCAGGAGGTGGTTGTTAAATTAGGGTGATGAAAACTACTCTGCACATTCATCACATATACTTGGATATAAAATGATACCCCACGCAGAAATTGTCACGCACACATTTACCTTGTGTTGAGCCAGTTGTGTTACCACATTTTTATTGAATCTCAGTCGCCACCAATCACTCAGTGCTCAATAAAATGCTGGCAAGTGGATTGGGGCTACTATAATAGTGGCTCAATGCAGAAATAAAGTTGTTTTACTGCTGCAAACAAAGTGATGTGACCTGGAAAGGTTGTATTTTTTGCTGGGATAATGACTATATTTTAGAGTCAGGCCTCAGTGTGAAGTCTAATTACTTGTCTGGGGCCACAGAGCTACATTGGTCTCACACATTCGGTAATGAAAAGTCCATATTGTACCATGTTTATTAAACACAATGCGAACGTAAGGTGAAAATATCCGCCTGGAATTTGGAGAGTTTTACTTTTTAGACTATTGTAGGATTAGGTTATACTAGAATACAACAGTGGATTTTATGTCTGACTCCTAACATGTAGAAATCGAGTCTTACAACAGCAACAGCTACATCCTCTTTGATGCCAATCACATGTGTGCCCTCTTGAACATTCGTAACCAAACTTAAGTAACTCTGCCACAAGGTTAAATGAGATATTCTTTTAAAGAAAATGTCCTTTGACTTTCCCATTTTATATGGTTTTATTATCCACACTCTGCAGAACTGGCTCCCAGTTAACTTAATCACTGTGACACCCATTTCTCATAAATATGCAAATACAATACAGACATATTTTGAGTACTTCCACTGCAAAAGGGGACTTTAGGCAAAGACGTGCCCGAGTCTCCTTCTTAAATCGCAAGTCAAGTCTTTTGAGCACCTCATGAGGGGCACTTTTTTTTATTCTATTTTATTTTTTTTAATTTTCTGGGTTCCCACAGCAACATGTTTTGCCAAAACACAACACACTCGCTTGTCACAGTAAATTTAATCATACAAAATGGGTGCACTCTGTGCTGCTCTCATCCCTGCCACTTCTTTTTGAGTGGTTTGTTTCCACTGTGGTTAGAATCGAAGCCGATAGAAGGGAGGCGCAACAAAGACAGAAAACCGTCCCTGCAATCTTAATGAAAATAATATTGTAAAAATGGCACAATGGAGGCTTGGTTATATAGCTAGGAATATAATTTTACACTCAGGTCCTTTGTGTCCCTCTAGACCACTGGCTCAGTAGTAAAACAGTTCTCAACAGACTGAAAGGCGGCATCGGTTTGTGAGTTAGTAGGGAAAAATAAAAAGGACGCGAGACGGGAGAAGGGGATTTGTAGGGGTATTAAGGCATTGCACGCCTGCTGGCTTGTGCCTTATCCCGCTGTACATTCCAGTGGTGCAGCATGCAAAACTTTACACTCTTCAGCAACCCAAAACTTGCACTTAGACTTTTCTGGTATGTGTGCAACTACTGTCCTCCATGAAAAGACCCATCTCAATCCCTTTTCACTCAGCTGTCTTGTCTCACTTTGTGGATGTGCTCGCCTTCCCGCTGATCTACTTAATCTCTGACAGGGGGGCAGAGCTTGTGGACTAACAGCTGGGAAATATGTGCCCCCCCCCACCGCCCTCACACTCATCCTCCTGCCACCCACTCTTGCTGTCCTACCAGGTCAGCCTACTGACAGCTAATAAAAGAAGCAGCCCTCGACTGTGAACAGCTGGGTTTCTGTGATCTAACGCAACATGCGGCTCGCTGGGACTTTTCTTCTGTGAGCAGAATAGTAAAACGCATAAGAATTACATGAGAATGAGGGTGACAAATACTGAGCACGCACAAGACGTGGGATAAATGGCAACGGGAGGCGGCGTAAAAGAGAAAAAAGTGAGCACAGATTTAGTAGCGTGCACCGGTAAGCCAGAGGAAGGGAGCTCAGTGGCTGTCTTGTCCCTGGCTCTTCATGGTCTAACCAGCTAATCAATAGCACAGAGAAACACTATTTCAGCTGGTTCACTGAGCTCTCTGTACTAAAGAAATACTGAGAGTGCCAGCTCAGTCTTTTTGTTTTTTATTCTGTACAGTGTGCGACAGCAGTATTTCTCTTATATATACTTAGCTGAAGCACAGGAAGTGATCTATCTGAGCGGTGAGCGTACACATAGGCAGAGTTGAGTGGGAGCAGCTGAACTACACCATAGATATTAACAAGACAAAAGCGTCGCCGTGATGGACTTTGACAAACTAAGGAGTGGTTGTAAAGAAAATCAAAATATTAACAGCAAAAAAAAAAAAATTCTGTGAGAAAACAGTGACTGTACTTGTTTAACTGTTGACCCTGCTTTGAAACTAAATTCTTTCAGTCCTTTGGGAGACCTTCCATCATCAGTAGGGGCACAGAAACTGTCAGGAATGAATGCCGTCCTCCCCTTGCCGTTGTTGGCATTCCAGGCTCGGGAAAGACGCAAGAGTGGCACCGTTACTTTTAAACAAGGCTTCCAGACGGGGACGGCGAAGTGAGGCAGGCTTAAAATGTAGCAGACTTAAATAGCTGTGCATATGACCCATCATGCCTGACCTACACTCTCTTATCACACCGCTGTTCCATAGATATCTGTTCTAATGTTGCGTATGTGTGTTGCAGACGAGCGTGTGTGTGTGTGTGTCACAGGGAAGTTGGTGAGTATGAAAGACGACTCCAGATGCTCCCAGCTGGCTGTTGCCCAGTGAGGCTAATACACTTCTGCCTGCCTAATTAGAGCACACACACTCTCTCTCTCACACACACACACACAGTCAACCCCTCCTCACCACTCATGTCCTGCTGTTTCAATGGGTTTATGGTAGGAAGAACATATGCCCCCCCTGTGTTTTATACAGGACACACATGCAGACAGCTAAACAAACAACCAGGGGCTTAATTACCTCATAAGGGAGGCCAGGGGTGAGAGCTGCTGATGAGTCACAACAGTAGATTGTAAAAGGATGTGCAAAGTAGCACGGCGAAATACAGCGCTATGTTATAAACGCAACACATCTTATGATTTTGATGAAAAGCGGTGACTCAATAGACGGAGTAATCAGCAAAATGAAATAAGATTGCAAGTAGTGCATGAGTCACACCGACTCTTTTGATATCTCAGCTGCTTCCTGAAACACACACACACACACTCATGAGACCACCCCTAAATTGCCACACTATGGGAGTTTGTGCTTCTGTTTGATAGAATGAGGCATGAAATGATTAGTGTCTAAAGTGGTAGGTCATCAATGCATGCACAGCAATGCAAACTGATTCCGGATGTCATTTATGCATCTGGATTTCTTTGCCACGCTGACCGTATTGTTAGGCTGTCAGATAGCAATGCAGCAGACCAATAGCAGCACACTGTGTCGGGCTTTTCCTGCCAACCTGTCAACGCTGGCCTGTGTGGCAGCTTGTCTCTGCTACTTTTCTATTGCCTTCTTGGCAAAAGCATGAAGCAGTAAATAAATATAAAACACCTCACGCCATTTGCAACCATAAATCAGCTCAGGGAAGGGAAAGCTGATGAGCTTTACCATAATTTGGAATATGAGAGAGGAGTGGTCAGAGGGTGTCATTAATCACTTAATAATAGCACTATTGAAATTTTAACACTGCATAAATAATCATTTCAATGGGCAGAGTAATAAGGTAAATATAGCAGTATGGAGTATTGCATCATGGGTGGTTTGTAGTGTTAATGTTGCTAAGCTACAAGTGTATTTAAATCAGTTTACAGGGATTCTTGAGAGTCTGATGGTGCTAAAAGTGTTAGTGGTTAGTCCCCTTCAACCTGCAGGAGCTTGAAATTACTTTTTTTTAATTGGTGTGATGACACAAAGTTCAAATTGTATTCAACCTGAGATGTTTTATATTAATATCAAAAGTGCAAAAATATTTTCAGCTCATTATAAAACTGATTAACTAGGTAATTAATGTGCAACCATTGTGAGGTGTTATCAGTATTTTAATATTGAAATACTAATCAGTAGTGGATATACTGGTATCAGAACAAATACTGTGTTTAACTGTGCAAATACAGAAATCTATCAGCTATTTTAAGTCTTAAGACTGTGATCTAGATCATAGATAGATGTGGTTGAAAAAAAACATAAGATCTTTTTTGTCAGATCAACCAGATAAGTGTAGTTGCATGCATATTTTAACAAAATCACTTCAGCCGGCTTTCACAATATCTCTGTTCAGTTTGTTTCAGCTGATTTATTGGTGAAATATATTCTCAACATGACTCAATCATAATTAAATTCACTGTATTAAAGTAGTTTGGAAAGGATAATTAGACAACCTACATATACAGTATATTGCACTAAACGTTGCATAGAAGCAGGGATCTGAATACAGCAAAGGGGGTTCTCCTGTGTTTGAACATCAGATTCCAAGTCATGTCTGACCACAGAACAAGGTCCAAAAGGGTAAATGATAGCCCTAGAACAACACACACAGAAGCAGTGCCAAATGAGGACATGGTGTGGGGGAGGGAGGTTCAGGCCAGTGGAGTAACAGAGAAAGAGATCCCAAGGTCAGTGTTCTGGGCCTGCTGCAGATGAGGGAAGAGCGATGGTGTGGACAGATGTCAAAAGTGATAAGCGTCAGGCGTGACAAGCTCCAGCTTGGCTATCAGTTACTACTCCAAGCCTGGGGTCGGGCCGGTGCCAAGACAATGCCAACGCCTCTCTGTGACGATCAGTGCCTCCGGAGGTTGTGCAAAATGGCTGCCGCCATGCCAACGCATTATTACGAGTCACTGGCTCTGCAATTTTTTTTTTTCTCAAAGGAAGTGCCATCTGTGAGTGACAGCGGGGCCTCAGCCATTTATTTTGAATGCAGTAAACAAAGCTGCCATTTTTGCATTTTGAGGGTCTCGATGCTTGCATATTACCACCGGCAAGGCTGTTTGTTGTCATGAGAGATATTAGCAGCAGTGTGATCTATATCCTTTCTCCATCTCCATTTATCTAGTCGAATCCATGCTCTCTTATAAGCATCAGTCAAGCAGCAGGACAAAATAAATCCTCATTTTCACATTTGAAAGCAGGCTGGACAAAAATCCAATACTCAGGAGAGTGCTTGGTCTTGGTTTAAGCACAACAGCTCATGAGAAGAGAAGGGGGCATTGGGAAATAAATCCATATCAGGCCATTTATTATCATATTCTGTGGTCATTGATAATCTGTCAAACGATGTATTTCAAAGTCTGAACTGCCTACCAAAATCATTTTCCAAAGAACTTTCTCTACATCCAAAACAAATAATGAATAACTCGCAAATCGATACAGCGTGCTTTATTGAGCTCACATGCTTGACTTGAGTCTGGCACCTGGCCCAATTGTTTTTCATTTGCCAGATATCCTCCTCTCTCCCTCCTTTGTTCTGCTTTGTTCAAGCTAAATAATAACAAAAGGACCTAGAATGATGTGCATATGCACTGGGTTTGACATGAACCACAGCTGAACAAGTATATCTTTTTTAGGGACAACAAAGCTCAGTGCACCTCGTCAGTCCGACCGAATCACATGACTCTATAGAAGAAAAACAAACCCACTTTTAGCAGACTGATTTGACTGTTGAGTATACAGAGGCTCAGCAGTGTGAATCCAAAACATCCGGCACACTTGATCAGGGCTTCTCAATGGGCCTTGCATTTCTCATTGGAATCAGCCTTGGCAGTGCCGCATCGACCCGGGTCACACCCCGCTGTTCTACTGAGTGGGGCTGAATAAAATCATCGCAGGCAGACTGAGAGCTCGCCAGGGTAGGGTCAACCATTCTGACCCCCACCGGGAGGCCAGGCCCCATCTTCCTGAAAAAACACTGGCCAAAAAGTGCCTGTATCAGCAGGATGCTAACAGTACAACTGGAGGAGAGGTTCCGCTAAGAATTTTTGACTGACAGGCGAAAGTGGCATTTTGTGCAGTATTTGACAGGAACGCAGCTCTTTGAGGGGGCCTTCTTTCTAACACAATTGGCTCAAAGCCAAATCAGTTACAATGTTCTACAGAGAAGCAAAGAATATGCTGAGAACAAAATAAGAGAGCGGTTGCCTTGTTTCACTTGTTCCTTGTCCTGTCACTTACATGGAGCCCAGGCATTACTGTTTGCCTAAGCATGTGCAAGTGACTACCAATCCTCCCCGACCCACTCAACTCCCTCGTCTGAGGGTCCCTCTTGGGTCATGGCCTTGGTGTCACATGCCAGTGGACGAGAAAGCGGTATTGATTACCAATAAACTCATTAAGAACTAAGGACTTTCCGCACAGACACAACTATTTGTTTCTGTCAGTACCAGAGCTTAGCAGTCAAATTGCTTTCACTGTTTCAGTTCAATCTTTTGCCCTCTTGAACTCATTGTTTCACAAATGAGCCATGACTCCATGGCATGATAAAGAATTGAACATCAACTAGTCCTTACGACATACTAGCTTGCAATGAGAAGAATGAAACAGACATAATTTGTGAAAGGTTGTCACTGGTTTGTTACGCTGGAACACTAGCCGTTGTTTTACAGAATGGCTGCTTGACAAAAAAAAAAAAAAGTCATCTCGTATCATCTCCTCTTGTGTCATGCATCTGTTATCCCCGGTGTTTGCTGGCAGCTGACCATAACTGCTCCCTCCCTCCACATTTTGACTGATGATGATGTAAAGCCTCAGAGCTATCTGGCACATGAAAGCAAGCATAATTTGTATCTTCTGAGTGAACATAAAGAGACTATTAATGTACATTTGACATCCTTTTTTCTTTCTTATTTATTTCCACATCCTCTAAGAAGGCAGCAGAGGTGGCTTCTGTTCCATAACAAATACTTAAATAGGGAAGTTCCCGGGTGCATTCATGATCTAAGACAGCCATTTTGTATTTGCCTTTGAAGCACTGGTTGGGAAAACCTATGTACTAAACCCAGGATGTGGGGAGTTAAACAAACCCAGCATATCAATGATAAACTGCCAAGTCAGTGCCCCTTTGCACCCGCTACGACGCCCCTGCTCTTCAGGCCCTGGAAAGGATGTGCCTGAAGATCGAGATACCACAGAGGACGTGGACCACTACTGTTATCGCAGCTCTGCCATTAATAAGATCGCCCGGTGGCTTGTGTCCCAAGGTTTGCTAGTCTGTGTTATCATGCTTCGGGACAATCTAAAATGAAACAGCATTGGAAATATGGCGCCACTGTGACAGGGGGTAAAATGGGAAGAAATGTGATGGGCCATAGTGTCAGTGTGGTTAATCGAAAATAATGTCCAGCAATTTATAGTTGCTGTCCTGACCAGCACTGGATGTACTGATACAGGAGATCGAATTTTAATGTGTACATTCCATCACTTCATACAGTCTACTGATGTTTAGTGCCCAAGCTAACAGCATATGAATCTATGGAGGTTATCATAGAGTGGCAATAAACTGGGGAACCCTCAAAAACAGCACCGTCGACTGGACATTTGGCGCATTTATGCATTTGTGTGTGTGCGCGTGTCTGTGTGTGTGTGTGTCCATATATACAAGTACAAGGAATAGAACCTTGTTTAACATTATGGTGATTTGACGGCCATTTGATTTCTACCTGCAGCCATTGTAATAAATAAACTGCACAGGGAGGGAAAGGAGGGAAGCTCATGGGAGATGCAAATGAAGGCCACCTGCTGTGGTGCTGGGACCATGGGGAACCACAATAGCCCTTCAGGATTTCTCCTCATTTGACAAGAGTCTATCTAATTTCACTTCCTCCCTTGTTCTTCTAACTGTGCTCCCCTGCTGTATGACACTTTAGATGGATCCTGGAGAGGGGGGAAATAGAACCAGATGCTATAGCATCCCATGGTGCTGCATTGTTTTTGTGTATCCTAAAATAATAACAATAATCACAGCATTTGTCAATGACTATTTAACTTATCTCTGAATTAACCATAATTAATGTCGTTCAATATTTGCGTTAACCCTAAATATATGGTCGGTTGTTTGCTTTGTAGCCTGTGTTGCCTGTTGAAAGTAAACTTACAATAATCAAACTGTTTATTTTAGTACATAACAACTGCCTAATATGAAAATACTAAAAAGAAAACACAAAATTTTTTTTCGTTCATAATTCTGTTTCATCTTGCAGGATTGGAAATCAGCACCTAGCTTTGACATTGGTGCATAAGAATGGAACGTATGAGGAGTTAAAGGTAAGATAGTAATATGTGTCATATGTGTCTGTAAAAGTAAAGGCAGAAAGTCTTTGCTTTCGTGGTACTGTCAAAAAGTCAGATGCTATAAGTAGACACTTAGAAGGAAATACGATATGGGACTTTTGATAATATATGAAAAGCAGTGTCATAAGTATATGATGTGGTTTTATTGATGTCATGTGGAGGTCAGCACAGTGTGACTAATCAGGAAAAGTGTTTTGGTGAGCGATACTCAATAGAGCTACTGATCAGCAGGTTTACACTGTCATACAAAAATTATGGATCAGCTGTGACTCATGCCCGACAGTTTTAGGTATTTTATTAAACACACTCATTAAGCTCAGACTGCATTTTTAGTTCCCTCGGCTCCAAGCACAAACACCAAATAACCTCCTATAAGGCATAAGAGGCACAAATCAGCTGTATACAAATTTCCTTTCACACGGAGTCATTTTCTGCATTTCACTCCTGACGTCAGAGACTCTTAATGAAGACGGCATAGCTCACTGCTGCCGAGTTCTGCACAGGCAGTCTAAAGATTTTATTTCACTGCTTCCACAGCTTGCCTTATTTCACTATGGCTTAATGAGAGTCGTTTGGAATAATAGGCTTCCATTGAACGGAGGCATCTGCATCCACACAGCACTAAATGAGTGAGCTAATTTCCAAAGATAATCACCTCTCCTGCTGTTTTTTTATGCAGAGATGCTGTAGATTTTTTAGCCTTGGATTTAATGAAGTCAAAAATTACCTCCAGCCCTCCGGTACAGGGTCTGCGGAAGCTGAGTGTGTCACTAAAATTTGCCTTCAAGTTGAAAAAGAAAGGTTTTATCTTAATAAACAAGGCAGTTTCAAAAATCACTTACAGTAAGTCATCATCATAATCACAGCATGGGGTCACAAGCGAACCGGTAAGTCTGCAACTATTTGTCATCTGGCGTCCATTAGCATTATTAAAATATGTCAGCATTACTCATTTAAAATTTCGAGTGTTTTGCTTACATTTTGCATCAGGAATCTGATTAAACACGATAAATTTAAATCTATTACTTAAATGGAAAATATCCTTCAGGTTTGTGTCTGTAAACATTTGCAAAGGGCTGTCATAAGATCCATTAACTCAGTATGTAATCTTCAAAACTTTTCACTGCAGAGAAGCCCTGAGCTTCACTGATCGCTTGAAATATGCCCCGATCTCTGGTATCCAGAAATCTCATTGAAGCAAACTGAAGAGCTTCATGCTGCTGTAGAGACATAAAAAGAACTACAAACGCTTTTTACTACATGTTTCCAAGAGCAAACAAGTGAGATTTCTGAAGATGCCTGGGTAATGAAGTCCACCGGGACATACAGAGGCACAATTAAAGGATGAAGTGAGCTCTCTTTTTCACTGTCTCTTCTGTCTCCCTGTTTTCCCCCTTCTCCTCTCTCTTGTCTCATTCCCTATGTGTGTGTGAGAGTGTTGTCACTGATGACACAGAAGCTGTGGCGTCATGCAGTCACTGCAGATGGCAGATATAAAAAAAAAAGCGACAGGAAGGGAAGAATCGCTTACAAACGGCATAGGCTGATTTGACAGAGAGAAACCCTGGCTTGTCAGAAGAAATGGGAAAGGTCACAAACTGTGACAATGTAGTAATGTCCCATTCACTGAACTACACTCTGCTTTATTTAACGTCCCACTTTCACGTCAGCTAACTTGTCTTTAAAAAAATGTCATGCCCTTTCATTTCTGTAAAGGTTGCAGTCGAGGCAGCCACAAGCAAGGGAGACTCAGCTGTTTATCACATTGACTCTGTGTTTATGCAGTTGGGTAGAGAGGAGCTGTCAGTAATTTTGGCAACATTTACAGTACTTTCCCCCGGCAGCACTGTTGGAGTGGCTATTGCAAAAAATGTATGAAATATGAAAGAAACTACAGAAGAGGTTAATTCCCCGGGTGCAGTGTTGTGCAGGCTGGCAGTACAAGCGGAGGAGCAAGACAACAATATGGCTAGCAGCTAGCACAGGACATCCTCTTCACAGCTTTGTCTTTAGCTTATCACAATAGACGGTTTGGGAAGGTTTCCAGATAACAGTAAAGGGTGGAAGGATGGGAGCGAGAGCAGGAGAAAGGAGAAGCATTGTAATGTGGTTTTATTGCTACCAAATGAACCTTTCAATAGACTTTGACAGAAAGAGCTCAGTACTGTAAAACACACACATACACTCGTCTCGGTTTGTCACAGGAATGAAAATCAACTCTGGCAAAAGGAAAACCCATTTGCAATATTAAAAGCTAGAGGGGTGACGGCCAGCAACAACAGCTAAATTGCCATCAATCCACACTTCTTTTTCCTGATGCATATTAGCTTTCTCACTGAGTTAGTGCTATTTAAAATAAACCCAACTGTAATTGATACCTTTTTTCCTTGTCTAGACCTGAGGCAAGTCATCAAACATGGATGACACTTAAGACTTAGTAAGCCATTTCACAGTAAGTTAAATCTCTGTTTCAACTGCAGTAACAGTTTTACTTGGCTTTTTTATGAGATGCTTTTGAAGTATTCATTTGTGTCAAAGTTATCTTTCTTGGATGTATTTAAGTCCATCGATGCGTATGTGTGCAATCCCACCTTACCCTAATTGCTATGTTTCTGTTTACATTCTGCAGAAACCCCAATTATTTCTCCACTGTCTTTAATTATGTGAGTCTGTAAGGATCTCCCTTTCGCTCATCCTTAATTTCCTCATCTCAAGATCATGCACGTACCTACATGCACAATCTGTTGTTAATCTGTCTTAAACTAAACCTCAGAGTAGCCTTTGCTGCTTCATAGCTCCCCTCAGGCTCGTTTGTTGCCTGACATCATGTAACCCAAGTAGCATGTTGTGTTAATCTTTCACAATTTAGGAAACAGAGAAGGCCGTGCGTCGGCTTTCTCATTCCCACATACAAACTTTCCCTTTCTCATTGTCAAACATGCACACAAGGCATGATGGTGTCCAGTTACAATGGTGCTAAAACTCTCCTGGAATGTTTCTTTAGGGTAACTCAGCAAGAGAACACATGCAAGGACAAGGTACGGCTAGGTAGAGGATTAAGTGTGGCAGCTTGGGTTACACTGCCCTGTACCTGACATGGACTTCCTTGAACAGAAATTAAGTGGAAAATCTTTGTATTCAAGGTCAGGGAAATTCTAGCGAATTGTCGCCTGAAGGTTTCAGGGATTTAATGGATGGATGATGGTATTCTGCAAAGTTTGCACCTGTAAATTTGACATTCAAGTGAGAAGTCAGTAATGTTGACTTGAAATTTTGCATGTTAATGAAGTGAATCACTAACAGGGTATGGATTAGTTCTCAGCAGTAGATTGTTGTCCTGTTAGTCATCCAGCTATACAGTACGCAGTGGTTAGTTTCTCTTCTGTTTCTGTAAGAGACAACGTGAACTTGCAGTGACGCATTGAAAAGTTGCAATAAAGAAAATAAGAATCATGCGCATTTCCATAATCTGGTTTTTAGTGAACAAATGGGTGGTGTTTTGCTGTTGGAAGGTGGTGGTGTAGGCTACTATACAGTTCTTTTGGTTGTTTATCTTCGAAGAGTCAGGTGATGAGTCACGTGCATTAGATGTTTGCTATATTTTTGACAAAGGCAAAAACCACAAGTGAGCACAAAGTTGAGCATGCGTTTCATTGACGTTTTCTTTAAAATACCCCAAAAATATCAATCCAATAAACCTCTGATGAAGACGGAAGTTCCCGCCGAAACATGTCAGGTATGTTTGACAGATGTCTGGTATAAATGAAAACTAAATGAACTACCCCAAAAATATGTTAATGTAAACATGTTTAACTCTCATGACTTAATATCTAAAACCATTCCTGTCTTCATCATATGACCAATTTGCGCTCTGGTAAATCTTAAATTTAAAATATCATGATGTGGATCAGTGTTACATGTGAAGTCATGAATAACTCTGTGACTTCACAGGCTTTGGTATGTATAGCTTCATTTTACTATCTTTAACACCAAGCTATTTGCGGTATCTTGATCCATTCTGCATTAACTTCATTTAAGAGTAACCCAAGTCTGCTAAACAGCGCGGGCTTAAACTGCCTTTCTATGTTTAACTGTTGCCATCTCATCTCCCAGTAGATTTGCATATGAACAGCTCCAAATATAGCCAAATTCTAAATGGGTTCACAGGGATGTAAAAGTGAGTGGATATTGATGCCCCGAAACCTTACTTGTAATTTGTCTTATGACTTTTAGAAATATATTCACATTAAAGTTTTCATATTCAATTTCGTTGAACAAGACTGCTGGGAATTGCATATTTCAAAACATACCATCACAACCCCTATAAATACAATGCTTAGGTCATAAGCGCCATAGTTTTCTAGCCTGACTAAATATAAACAAGTCTGCGCAGAGTTATCTATAACAGACTGATGCAACTCTTCGAAACCCCTCTGAAATAGTTCCTAAAATATACATGAAAAGAGTATATACCCGTTCTTCTGTGTCGACTGTTTGAAGCACAACCTTCATCTGTCATCCCTAAAATATCACAATGAGGGAAGAATTATAGGAAGGAAGGAAGAGTGAATGGAAAAGACAAAGCAGCAAATGAAGTTGTCAGTGTTGCTAGCACCAGTGAAGCGCATCTGTACGTGCAACACACTCTAGTATGGTGAAAATAAAATTACAAAATACAAATAACTCTCCCCTCAGTCGATGTCTTGTTTGAAATAGACAGGACGAGGAAGCGCTCCAGCTCACATTAATGTCTGATACACGCTCATTCCTTTCCCACACAGAGCTCTGTATTCCCCCAGGGCTTCCATTTGCTTTGCAAAATGCATGCATGAAATTCTTGAGACCGGCCTCCCCATGAGAGTCTAAATAATAGATTACCAACACAGCATCCAACGTGCGCTATAACTTCAGCCCCAACTGTCTGGCCTCATTAGCGAGGGAAGTGTAAAAGATAGCCAGCTGCTAGCCCAGGTGATGACACTCAGCTCTGGCCTTTGGCAGCAGTGGTCCACCCTAAAGAGAATATACAGCGCCTCTCTCTTGCACTTCATCTTGTAATCCGCCTTAAAGCTGCTAAGCTTCTGTTGATGGCAAATGAATGGACACCAATGGCAGAAAAGATGGAGACAGAGGGATAGAGAGAGGGTAAAAGTTTGAGCGAGCAGCAGAGCAGGAAATAAAAAGGGACCAAAAAAATGTAGATTCATCTGTGAGGAATGACTGAGGGGAGCGGTGGTTGGTTTGGGCCGTCTGGTCAAAACCAGAGGTGACCTAAGCCATTTTCATCCACTGATTGTCCCCCCTTTCTCTCTCCTTCTGCCTTCTCCGTCGATCTCTATTGACTCTCCTCTGTAGCTCCATCTCTCTCACCCTCCCTCTCTCTCGCCCTCCCTCTCTCCGTGTCTGCTTCCAAATGGCAGTCATTATACCGGACATGAAAAGTCATTTTAGTTCCGCCTGGCTTCTTCAAAGCAGCTAGCTGTAATTGCAGATTGAGTAGAGAGAGAATGCTGGGGTTACAGAGAATTTATACACTGACTCCTAATCTTGCCATGACGCAGAAATCTAAACTTGAATTTGGGGAAGGAAGGATGGATGACAAATAAGAGAAACAAATATTTATGTTGGTATAAATTTCCACGAGTTCTCTGAGTTTTCTTTGCATGGCTTGAATGATATCCATACAGGTTTCAACATTTCTCTAAAGGCATGTAGAGACCAGAGTCTGTGAGCAGACCAGATGCACTGGATCCCATTACAACATGTGTCACTTCAAGAGTTATGGCACAAAACTCTTTCAAATTATGAAAAATCTATCCACTATTAAATGCATTTCTCATTCGTGAAATTGCTATTGTGGCAGTGTCACTGCACTTCTTAATGGAATTCTTTCTTCTTACCCAATTCCAATGAGACACTGACTGACAAATGCAAATGGACAACATGTACAAATCTTCGTCACCTTTGTTCTTTGGCTTTATTTAATCTAACCTCTTAGCCTTACTTACTATTTTATTTCAGCAATTTTATATGTCTTGTGATTGCGAGTGTGACTTCTGCCACATTTCTAGTCTCTCCACATCCGTTTGTGTGCTTGCAATCTTGCACATGTTAAAAATTCACCTCCAAAACAGTTTACAGTCCCAGAGGATCATATATACATTGCTTTTTCCCCGTTTACAAGCTAGCCACCAGTCTGAACAGAGCACCACTCCCTTGCACTTATCACTTGAACCCTTCTATTTGGCACAGCAGGTAGTGTAATTGTTCTTGGAAAGAGCCTATCAAGTAAAGGCTCTATTTTTGACTTCTTGTTGCAAAGACCTTTATCATAACACCCCATTTTGCCCGGCTCCAGGCTCAAACCACAGAGTGAACAAAAGTGTTTCAGCTAAGTCATTCCCTTTTGATGGAGAATAGGCGTTGAGTGAGTGGGGAGGTGGGTGTATAGAGAACACAGACTGGAAAATATGTCTACTGTACGAGATTCTCCCAGCCGTCCACTTCCTCACCCCCCTCCAATCCATGAAACGTAACCCCCACTGGCTCTCTTGCGAGCAGAAACAAATTCTAAAACTGTCATACTTTAATTGAAATTCCATCACTTGTGTGGCTGCTATTGTGGAATAATTTGATAAAGCTGTGTGACATGAATGCACAGAGCCCACAGCCACTTCCATTTCTTCCCCAAGCTTTTATTTCCTCATTTCGCCGGTTATTCAAATGAACCTCGGTTGGATTCTGCTCTCAGCCTCCCAAAAATTAAGATAAGAAAAAAAATGAGACAATAGGAAAAGCATAAAAAGAAATAATGATTTAGGTTGCAACGCAGTCCTTAAAAATATCACCAGGCTGTATTTTTAGATCCCTGTACCTGGACTGTAGTTGTCATGTTGCAACTTTAGAAACGAAAATGTCTAACTTGAGATTTTCAGCTCTTGTCTAATTAGTTCTAACTCTTCTAGTGCTAATAATGACAGGCTGTTAGTTGCTAGGCGGGGGATGATCTAAAATGGAGGTCAAGGGCAGAATTCCAATCCTCCGCCAGTGCCACTAACCCCGATCCAAATCCATACCGGCGCACTCCCTCCCCCTATGTCTTCACAACTGGCTACAGGCGTTTGGCATCCATCATACCTTCTGAAACCCAATCTGCAAGCAAAGGACAGCTGCGGCAGCAAAGCAGTCCTCCCCATTTCTGACACGTCGGTACTCCCCCAGTACACGAAGCCTGGAGGCAGAGCCTTGAGGCGAAGCATAAGTGTGTTGTATGTTAAAAGCTACACGGTGCTTCGTGTGTTTTGGGATCATACAAAAAAAAACTTAAGGAAAATCAGAATGAAAGGACTGGATAGTGAAGGCCAGCGACTTATTTTTTAGCTACTGTGTTTTGATCATTTCATAGGAGAATGTAAAAAGTGAAAACAAGATCAACAAAAACATGGAAAAGGCATAAACGGGAACGAACAAGCTTGGCTATAACCCTGTGCCTCCTCCACTGCCAAATAATATTTACGCCTAAGCTTTTTGCCCTGACAGGGTGATGGACAGTAGAGGTGATTTTGCCTGGGCGTGAAAATGGGCTTCTTATTATTCCAACCTAGTGGCAACTTGAATATCAATAAAAACTGCTAGCGCTCCCCTATGTGTAAAACCAATGCCCCGTAGCGGTGGTTTTTATCAAGCAACCCACCCTTGACGCTAGTTATGCAGTACTAGAGGTTACGGGAGGAAATGCTTGCCAAGTAAATAAGTGACTGAAGCGATTGAATAGGGGGGAAAAAACACAGCGGGACTTGGGCCAAAGTGAACCAAGGGTAAAGTCATGATCACTTCATTATGCTGCGGTGCAGCTCAGTGTTGTGCGAAATCAAACTGCTTTCTCATTTGTCACAAGGCATCAAGTCGGCCTCTGTGAAGTGGGTTTGTAGTGGACTGGAGGACCCCGATGCACAGGCACACATAAGGAACATGCACTTCTGGATGAACACACATAAAAATACATATATGCATGTATACTGTGCAGTAGATGCAACGCTGACGAGGCATATACCACGCTAACCTGTCTTTTTACAGGACCACTGCCATGAATTTTCTCCCCAATGTGACCTCTACCAGTTAAACTTCCCCTGCATCCGCCAGTCGCCTCACCCTGCCAGCCTGCCTGCCAGTCAGTGGGTAGTTGTTAAGGGCTGCCGCTGGCACAAAATAAGGTAGAATACACCCACTGGATTACAGAGGGCAGCCAGTGAGAGGGGGTGATTGCTAACAGACTTATTGGCACTCCATCTCCTCCACTTCCAACACTGTGGCGCCTGATAATTGTGGTCTCTATGTTTACGTATCCATTTTTGTAGTGTAAGTGTTGATTTCTCATTCCACACTTGTAATAGGGGCCCCGGCCTTGGAATTCCTGAAGTAGTACTCATACACACGCATATGCACAGATAGAAAACAAACTTTTTTCCTCATTCTATTTTTTTTTTTTTTTTTACTTTAGAAAATAGACTAGTGAGTCAGAGCTCCTTCACTGAGAATGGGACAATGAGCTGCAAGCACGCTTGTTTGTAAGAGGGCTTGGCTTTGCGCCGAAGAGGGACTTGGATAGGAAATATTCACAACTCCCATAGTCCTTCAAGACGCCTTCAGTGTGCGATATGCACTTCTGTAATGCTGTCCCTGAGCTTAATCATTTTACTGAAACTATGCAGCAGCATTCAACTCATCACACCAGGTGCATGGAAACTGAAAAAATATAATACTAATAAAATGTACTAAATACACGGCGGATTTCTCTGTAACATTGAGCCTTGAAAATATCCCCTTTTCCCTCCAAGACACTGCCAAAAATGTTGGATATGATTTCCGAATGAGCTTCAGGCACAAAAACAGAAGAAAAAAGTAGGCAAGCAAAAATGGCCCAACTCCCTTATAGGCAGTTTCTAAAGCCTTATATCATTTTTCAATTTAATGGCTTGCATGCCATGAACTGTTTGTATCTGTCACACACACACACACACTGGTGAATAGCACAGAAAAGCTTGGCTTTTTTCCCTTTCAGTTCCTTTTTTACATGAAAATACCTTTTTGCTATTTATATCTTTTTTCACAAAAAGGTTTGAATTATTTTGACAAATTAAGAAAAAAAAAAACCCCAAAAAAGCACAAAGTCGAGGCTGGAGGTTTGCGAGAAGATGGCCGCATCATCGTCGTGTTTCCGTGACTAAAACACTATGCTCCCTTCAGCGACTTTGGATAGCAGCACTTAAGCCAGGCACCACCTTCGTGCATATCCATTTTGTCTCCTCTTTTGAACGCTGCTGTCGCAACAGCAAAATTGGAAATCGAACGTGTGGTGACAGCGTTAATTGTGCTGTGTCAAAATTGGGCAAGTGCTAATTGTTTGAGCTGGGAACTGTAAAACATATAAGACAGTGGAGGTGCTGGGGTACACTCTCCCAGAGTGCTTACTGGCTATAAACTGGGAATTGCTTGAGCAAACACACATGCACACTCATTTGCATACTTTAAACCACACACACACACACACACACACACACATTAGTGGCTTCTGGAACACCTCAGTTCCCTTCTGTCTTCAATAACTGCAATATTTCAATTGATTATAATAAATTGACACAGAAACCAGTTCATTACCGAACATATATACAAGATCCCCTTTTTAAGAGCTACTTTCACATCATGTCTCTTCTTAACAAGAATTCCACATCACATACAGTTTATTTTAACACGATTGATCAAGCAGAAGCATTTGTTTTGTTTCATTTATAATCCACTTGGCCTCTTTATAATTTAGACTGAACTGAAATATGGGCGTGGGAGTCCACCCAGGTAGTTAAAATAGGTTTTTTTTATGGCTCGTGGCCCTTCTCCACCACAGCCCACTCACTGACTGGAGAAAACGAGTCCCCTAGTGGCCCAACCGACACACTGAGCACAGGTGGTGTGCACAGCTCCACTGGAAATCAAGGCTCGCTTTCAGCTGATTGACAGATCGGTTGCGTGACTGACTGACTGACTGAGTCTCCACCAGCCCCACTGATATTCCCCCTTCTTTGTTTATATGTCAGCTCTTTAAAAAGCTCAGACAACTTTAAACCCCGCGTAAAAAGCGCTCTATAAATAAGGCAGATAGATGAGGGATCTCTGGAGAGTTACAGGAATGCACTTTGAAATTCTTCACTAGAAAAGGCTTCCACAAGTTTAAACGGCAGCATTAAATGAACTGTATTGACATTACAGTGATGCCAAAGCCTCTTTTGTGCAAATAAAACGTTTGAGCTATTATTCTTTCTGCAATTGTATCGTGACCATAAGAAATCAGCCAGAATACGAACCCGGTCAGAGCTTGCAAATTACGCATAAAATTAACGCACGGAACAACACCACACAACCGTGACAACATTTCACCCACACGTTTGGATACAACTTGAACAGGTTGGCACATATTAAAATAATCACCCTAACCAGTGAATGACGCTATTTTTATGGGAAATAAAGGTGATGTGTTATGTATGCGTGACAGTGTAAATCTGGAAGCGACTCTATTTACGGAATTTACAGCCTTATAATAAACTGTGCGAGAGCAAATAATTGACACACAAATGTACCCTAAATACACCGCCAGTTATATAACACCCATGTCATATTTTTCACAGTAAATAGATGGATGGATTAGTATATGTTGACCCAACTTCCCGGAGCTGTACGCACACCTGAAATCACTGCGGCACCGACTTGTGCTCCGACTGTCACAACCTCCAAACTCACAGGCTCGTCAAGTACTCTTACCTTATCACCATTTTGCCTTCACTTTCAAACTCAGTCTCTCCTTTTTTCTGCAATAAAGAAAGTCGAGTGCGGTTTTTTCTTTCTTATTTTTTTTTACATCCAGTAATAAAT